>CM018686.1:41747652-41991398 GCA_009363875.1 Mikania micrantha
TGTGCCTTCGTATCACAAAAAAGCGACACAAACGTTCGCTTCTCATACATACATCACCTTATGTGACTTAAAGTGATCCCCTCTACATATCACCTAGTGTCTCAGGCGTGCTTTCTAAAACCAAGCATGAAGTACCACATCAAAACCCTAAGGTGTTTTTCTAGCACATTAGATCTCAAGCACGCTTTTTAGAACCAAGCGTGCCAGTCAACTAAAGATGCACAAAAAAACTGGTTAACCGAACCGGTACCGATTCGTAACCGGTTATTGGAATCGGATTTAGGTTTTAAAAAAATCGGCGGTTTAGGACCGGTTTGTGATTTTAAGAGACCAAACTGGTTAATAGGTCCAATTTAGTAAAAAAAATCGGTTATTTAATGGTTAACTGGTTCAGTTAACCGATTTCGGTTTTAGAGCTTGAAAAACCGGGTATTAACCGAACCAGTTATTGGTAAAAACTGGTTACTAGCCTTTGACCAGTTAACCGGTTTGAGCACCTCTACAGTCAACCACTAAAATTTTGTCATGTGGCTCGCGTGCCGAGGTAAAGAAAACCATGATTTGGTCCTACCAAACTAAAACCTAGCCACAACTTTACCTATTGTTCCCTTTAGGATCTTTCTTTGTATCTAAAGCACAGCTTGATGAACCATTTGTTTCAAATCCAACAATTCATAATAATCAAAACAAAAATAGTGTCATAATTGTTCATTCTATTTCTACCCCCACACACATCACCTCTTCAGAAGAGCTGTTTCAGTTATATTTATTTTTTTAAATAAAACAGTAACAAATGCCGTCCCTAGACTGCTTATTTATGTGCATATACAATCCACTCCTTTCTTTGTTTTTTTTTTGTAATTGAAGTCCTAAATAGTCTGCTACAACCTCCAGCCACATTAATTTACTAAAATTGGATCATGTTTCAATAAAAATGAATGATTTATCTCAATAAAAGATACAAATATGTATGAATTTAGGTATATAAGAAATGCATTCAGCAGACGGGAAAATATCAGAAACAAATTAAGTGAATCCATCATCAACATTATGACCCAGGAAAATATTTAAACATGTGTATCTATCAAAAGCATATGAGAGATTCTCAAATAATTTTTATTAGCATACAAAAAACACCATAATTTGGAGATGAAGCAGGTTGAACATTGACCCGAATAAAGGGAAAAAGAAAACAACAGACCTTGTTTAGGAATCAAAGTTGATGGGATCCCGCAAGAACCTCTCCATTTGCTTTGCCCTAGTCTTTATTGACATGTCAAAAACCTTCTGACCGAATTCCACCACAAGCCCCCAAGAATACTGGGATCGATCTGTCAAATGTCACATGAGCAAGTACATTACAAATCGTTCCGTCAAAATGCTCATTTCGATAAATAACAGTCAAAACATGTCATATGACAGTAATGAGGATGAGTTTTGTTTTGTTACCTTCTGTTCAAGGTTAACTTTCTTCCCTTTACCAAGAATCTCCTGTAAAGTGTCTTTAAGTTCTTTCTCCTCTTCAGCAGGAAGTGGCTGATGGAAATCAAAGATTTTTACAATATTTATAAGAGAAAGCAGTAGACAAGAATAGAATTAAAAATGATATTTAAAAAGTAACTAAACAACAACAACAACCTTACCCAGTATATTCCCACTTTTCAGTAGGGTCTGGGGGAAAGGATAGATACAAGCCTTACTCCTATCCTAATTGGGATAGAGAGGCTGGTCCGAAAGAGTCCCCGGCTCAAAGTTATCGTTTGAAGTTGATCATCCCAATGATTTTAATGTTATTTTCACAAAATAATTAAAATAACGTTAAACTTAGTGCATTTTTACTTTTGCCCCTTAAGGGCCCACACATATATACATTATATGTGTGTGCACCGCAAATGGGGCGTGTTAAAAAGTAACTAAAAGATGGATAAAATATCATTTTGTATTGGATTTGTCAACAGCAAGCAGCTTACAATGACAGTAGTAACTATAGCTTTGATCTCTCCCCTATGTGCCATGGTTAAGTCTGAAAATCTCTTTGCGATAGTGTCAACATGTCTGAGCCTCCCGTTATCAGCCAAAACAACTGTTTAATGCAAAAAAAATAATAATAATAAATTAATTAAAAAAATTATTAGTGATACACAATTTTCAATTTAAAAATAAATAAAATAATTAAGTCTTGGTGACTAGCACACTTTTCAAGGAAAAAAATAGAGGTGTTTTAGTGACTAACACACTGTGAACGATTATATAACAGGGCTAATGAAAATGTTCAACAGTTTAATTTCAAACCATTAACTCTTTGCAAACTTAATCTACTATTCCAAATAAAAGTTGACAATCTTGGCTTAATAGAAAAGGCTCTAAAAAACTGTAGGAAAAATGCTGCATCTCTAAAATTAAAAATCTCATAAATAATAAATGAGCTGATAAAAACTTCATAAAGAAAATGCATCGGTCCTGACATATTACAAGATATCCTACATTATTCCTGCCAAAAATTTCTAACTTAAGCTCCACGTAATGAACTTGAACAGTATAAAAGACGAAACAATTTACTTATAAATGGGTAATTTTGGTTTATGTTTTTTGTAAACGGATCAAAATTTTGCATGTTTGCAATGTTTAATGTTGTCATGGTTATGATTCACAGAATAATCATCATACCTAAGAAATTCTTTGTTACTTCTGAAAACTTAGCTTGATCACAGATTTCAGTGATAGCTTTGACTCTAGTATCTGCTGGGACTGCCAAATCCTTCATGAACTGAGCAAAAGTAGGAGATTTCTCAGTAGCAGCAACAAGATCAAGAAGCTCTGATTCAACCTTATCCAGTGCTTTGGCTTTTGCTGCTGCAATGAATAATGCAGATGCATAGTTTCCAGATCCCCCAAACATAGCTACTGGAACCTGTTTTAAAAGATAACAAGGCACAGCTATGATAAACAGAAAACTATCTGTTCCCTTTTCTTCTGCTGATATAGCAATACATTATATCATTTGTTGAACCTAAACTAGGCTACCTTAATCTTTGGTTCCTTCGGTGGAGAAGCGGAGGAAAAGTTTTTTGAATGCTGCAAAAAAAGTACGATACCTTTATTAGTGAATGCCCAACAGACAACTTAACTTGTATTTCAACTGTAGATCACTAAAGCATAGTATCAAAAGATAAGTATGAACTCATGGAAGTAGCATGATTAAAGTAAGTCATAATAATCTCACATAGCCAATAAATTCTCAAAAGTTTCGGCCTCTACTTTCTAGCTTTAAATAACTGTTGTATGTTCAGTTAATATATATATCAAGGATTGAGGGCCCATTTATGACCGATTGAATAATAAGAATACCATAAAGTCTTTATAATTGTAGCAAGGAGGTTACAAGATACAAGAATGATCAATAAGAATATTTTCTT
Organism: Mikania micrantha; assembly: GCA_009363875.1. Lineage (NCBI taxonomy): Eukaryota > Viridiplantae > Streptophyta > Magnoliopsida > Asterales > Asteraceae > Mikania > Mikania micrantha. The sequence continues at coordinate 41,751,069 of CM018686.1, forward strand.
GAACTTCTAGAAATAAAGAAGTGGATAAGATTAGGGATATGTTTAGCACAAGACTTTTGAGGGCTTTATCTTCTGTTTTAATTAAGATAAGCTCTTTTAAAAGAATAAACTTGTTTGGATAAAAAAACTATTATTAGCTTTGAAAAGAAAATAAATAAACTATTTTTAGTAGCTTCAAAACCATCTAGAAGCCTAGAACTTGTATTAAAAAAGCAAACTACCCTTTCACAATTCACACTTAATTACTTGTGTTTAGCATTTTGTTTCTTTATGTCATTTTACAATTTTAAGTTGTAGTTGCAGCTATTTTGCTAACATCCTATACAGCTGATAGCTACATTATTGGGTTATGAAGGCTTTGGGCTTAGTTCACGGCTGGTACATCAGCAAGGTTTAGAAGCAGCCGGCCCTAGCGCTAATAGATTTGTAGCAGCCAGCCCTAGGGCTGTTTTGTTTTTTATTTATGGCTGATTATTTAGTTTCCTAATTTTTGTTTTGATAACCGTGGTAACTCACTTAAGTGATAAACCCCCGGGTCCCACCCAATACCCAACTAACCGAGAGGAACAGGTAAAGCGCGGCCGCAAGCAACCGGGTCAGTGCTTTCTAAGGAAAATACTCTAAGTGAACATTGAACTTGAGACCTTTAAGTTGTCTCTTCTCCACTTTAACCACTATACCACTTCCTTTGAGGTTTAGTTTCCTGATTTTTAACCTTAATCTTGGTATTATATATACCCCTCAGATGTAATTGTATTCTTGTAGCACCTAATAAAGATAAACCCTTGTTGCATAGTGGATGTAGGTCACCTTGACCGAAACAATCTAAATCTCATGTGTATTTTCTCTTTTCTATTGATTGCGTGTGTGTGTTTGATTGCTTCTGCTGGACCTACTCTGATTAGATATGTAACATACATCCCATAGCTCCAACCAAAAAGCAAAAGCTACAGAGTACAGTTAATTCTGCCAAGCATACCCTAAGATTGCATAAATGATTACAGTCCCACAATGACCTTAAACTACAAGTTTCATCAACAAAGCTAAAGCTCAACATGTTGGGAACTCATTTCTCTTCAGTTATCATACGACCCGTAGAATTCAAGCGTTCAAAGTACGCAATTACAAGGCATGTGACATGGAACATGACAACTACCAGTCTACCACAAAAGCAGACAGCAAAAAAAACACACCACCAAATTCACTTTGGTTCAGTGACATGACAGTATGACACATTGTGTAAACATTGTGCATTGAATTTTAAAAATGGTAGAAAATTCTGTTCAAAGCCTATTTGGCCTTCTAATTTAATCAGTAATCAAAAACTAAAATCAACTAAAGTAGTTGATTGGGTAACAATTATTTGGTTTTTGAGCAACAAAAAGATCCTTTCAGCTAAATATAATAGACTTGTAATCCTGCACTTATCTTATTTCAATAAATCAATTGTTTTGGAAATAACCTCTTTATCACATTAAATCAAGCATGTCTGCCACGCTATTACCTACTACCAACATGGAACGCTCTAAAACATATAAATTTACATTTTGTTAAGCTTCATGTCTTCCAGCCGATAACATTTGTGCCCACGACAAGATTGTATTGTCTGTTAAGAAAAAACTGAAATTGACCAAGATAAGAAATCTCTAAAGCTCAACTCATTTAGGCTACACATGATGAATTCAGAGTTTATCCTTAAATCAAATGATACTAACTAAATCCGAACAAAATGAACCAAACAGCAAACTATAACAGCAATAACACAATGTTAATGAAATTCAAATCAAGATTGTAGTATATATCTATAGAAGCTACTCTTCAATTTAAGATAGATATAACCAAATGAAAACTAGCATCCTCATCACATTTCCCCAAATCACATCCATCCGTGAAGGTAAGCAAAACAGCTAAATAAACCTAAAACAAAAGAATCTCAACTCGGAGCAAAACACAACGCGAATCCATGATACTGAAAAGATTACATTAAATTACTGATTCTAATTTGCGCAAACTGAATAAAAACCTGGGAATCGATGAAATTAGGGCAGATGAAAGATCGTTCGACGATTGATCTCTGAGCGGAGAGCGAATCGGACATCAGAGACTTAACAACGCGAGGGACGCTTGATCTGATTCTCCCAGCCATCGCCATTTCGATCGAACCAGAAATGAATCGGGACACGCAGAGAAGAAAGAGAGCTTGACGGAGGCGATGTTAATCGAAGGATGAAATGGCGGAGGCTTTATACCTGTTTACTAATATACCTTCATTTTATCATTAAAAAGAGTTAAAAGTCTTAAAGGAACCGAACGAACACGAACGAGTCTTTTTCGTGCTTGTTCGTTTAACTTTTAACTTGTTTATAAATAGTTCACGAAAGCTAACCGAACGAAAATTATTGTTCGTGTTCGTTCATTGAGATATTTAACTTGCTCACGAACGCTAACGAACAAATGTTATTTAAACAATAAAATTAGCATTCTTAATCTCAAGTATTGGAAATAATTTTTTATAAATATATAAATTAAAATACTAAAGTATTAAACTAAAAATAACTTAAATATTATGGTATTAAACTAAAAATAAAAAATTAAAAATATACAACACATTTAGTGAATAAGTATAATAAATGAACTTAAATGAACTTTGTAATCCCTATGGTTTTCAATTTTCTATTTTATTATAATTATACTCGTACATAATAAATACAAAGCGTTTATAACATCCTTTGAATAGTTGTATTCGTAGTTTTGACATAAGATAACTTTCGGATGACTATTTAGCCAATATTTCTCTATCCTCGAACTAACATTTTGGACCACCCATATATTCTAGATATACTTGTATAATAATGAGAATCTACGTTCAAACCGCGCATAAAACCGAGCCCAAAGGAGGCAAGAATCACAAACAAAAGTTTGAGAACGTAACCATTGACTCACGCCAATATCCAAAGTTTAAACCCAATTCTCGACACCATGAATGCTGGATTACTCTCTTCCATATGATAGTACCCTGAAAACGATTAACGTGGGCGAAAACCGTGCGCAAAACGGAGTTATAACGAACCGGGAATCACGAAAACAAGTTTGATGTTTGTTGACGATATCAAGACGCGAATTTTATAAAAAAAAAAAGTCATCCCACATCGCCCAAGAAACCAATATATCTTCCCTTTAAACACCTATAAATATCATTGCTTGGTCCCTTATAGCTTGCAACTCCTAGTTGAGTATAAACAACTAAAATAACCAAATTTTGGTGGTTCTACAAGTTCAACACCCATTGGGATGTTGAACATAGTAGTTTTATTTTATGCTCTTGACGATGAGGTGTTGCGCTTTGAGATCGGCTTGACTGTAAAGTTTCTTTGAGGTAATTTTCTTTTTTTTCTTTTTCTTCTTTTCATTGTTCATTTATTTATTTATTATTTATTATTTTTTCCTAGTCTAAGTAGTTGAGCTTAGGTTATTAGTTGTCGGCATTAGGCTCGTTTAGGTTGCCTTATTTAGGCGGCCTTTAGAGTTGGTGTAGGCTTGTAGAGGCTTGTTATGCCAACGAGTTCGGCCTATGACGTCTGTTTATTTAGTTATGTCTAGCATAATGTTTACTCTTCCTCGTTTCATTCGTTTGACTAGGTTGAACCATGTTTGCATTCGGATCGCATACTTGTTACTTTGAGCTGTTATCTGGCCACACACGTTCAATTTTCAGGGCATCCAGTTTTATAAAACTGTCGATCATGATTCTTCTTCATTATACTAGTTTTCTCGAGCATCATTAAAGTGAGTAATTCTATACTCCCTCTTTTACATTTTGTACTTTTGGGATGTTACATATGCCAGTATTCAAAATCCAAGTTATTCTAAATTCAAATTCTATAGATGCAATGCCTTTAGTCTATTTGGTTTGAATCCTTGCCATGTGATACTACTTGCTTTGTGATTCTGTGTTATTCTATGTTACTCTATGTTATTCGATACCGAGTAGCCTAAGGTGTGTTAGATACCACCTTCGCTTTGACTTAGGTCAAATGTGCTAAAAGGGCGAAAAGTACAATCATGGGCAGACTTGTGAAAATACTTAGCTTTGTGCTTTGTATTGGAACGAGTTTGGAGACGATATAAACTATTGCAGACTTGTAGATATACTAGCTTTTTAGCTAAGTATTGATATGAGTTTGGAGACGAGATATTCTAAAAACTTAATTGCAAACTAGTATGATATGCATGCTAGAATTTAAACTCTGTAGTCTAATTGAATTGCATCAGTTTTTTTTATGTAAACTATATAAACTGTATGGGTTACTTACCAACTATGCAAATAGTTGATCAAATCTTTATTTTGCATATGTAACAGGTTAAGTGGATGCATTGGCGAAGACATAAGATAGGTTTCATGTTAGTAGACCTAGTTAATTCTTTAAAACAATGTTTGGAATTTCATTTGTAATTGTTTGTTTAATCAATTCTTGTAATGTAACTTGAGTGTAATGAATGAAATGTTTGTATTGTTAATAATGAATGCTTTAAATATTCAAACATATTAATAGCACCATGAGCTAATGAACAGTCGAGCTCGCGCCCCGACGTATTCTGCCGTCGGTCGGGGTGCGACAGATTGGTATCAGAGCCATGGTTATATGGATCTAGGTTATTAGAAAATGGTGGCCTAGACTATAACTAAGCTAACCCAAATATGAGTTATCTCATATCCCACTTGTCTGTTTATTACTTGCTTATGTGCTATATTTGTTATACTTATTCATTATGTGTTATTTATATTTGTTACCATAGAGGAAAGCCATAGTTGTTAATATGTCTTTGCTTACACTTAGTTAGGAATTCCTTAGCTTAAGACAACTTCATACAATGTGGTTTAGACATTTCTTAAGGAAATCCATTCCAAACTCATATAATTGAAAATAATCTTTAGATGATAGGAATTCAAACCCATTAGGCTTACTGCCTAATATCATTCCCTAAACAACATAGGAATTCCTATATTGATTTTCAGATCTCGTCAGAATTAAGTTTATGAGCTGGATATGTACTAACTGGAAGAGTGTAGTACCGGTAGTTAGAATTCCTGTCTAGGAAAGCTATTCGTATAAATCCCCGATGTACTGTGGGACCTGTCTAGCTTTCCTGGGGACTTCTGATGAGAGGACAATCACTTATAGGCCAAAGCATATTATACCAAACACCTTACAAAGTAAATGAATTCTAATATGTCACCCTGTGTTTAATTTTGAATACCATTCCTTATGTTTTCAAACGTATTCAAACGATTTGCTTATTCGTGATTTTATTATCCATTCAATTTTGATTTAAAACCTCGTTAGAATTAAGTTTGTTAAGATGGACATGTAGTAACTGGAAGGGTAAATACCGGTATTTAAGACTCCTGTCTAGGAAAGCGATTCATAATCCCTGACGAGGGACCAGACTAGCTTTCCTGAGGATTCTTAATGAGAGTATTTTACCTATAGGCCAAAGCATGTTACATTTTGCAACTAACATTAATTCTACTAAGCCAAAAGGTGTCCAGCTTGGATATCACTCCCTATGTTTTCTAAATCAAACTCAAAAATGATTTCAATACATTGTGTATACAATTTCAAACCTTATGATACCATATGTGAGATTAGTGATGGTGATTCATCACTACATCTCACAAGCTATGATGTCATTTTTCCTTTGATGAATAATAATATATATGTTATGATTCAAGAAAAATTAATAATGTTGTACCTAAGGTTGTGATGGTGATGCATCACTACATCTAAGAGTTATAATGTTATCTTTCTTGGATTAATTATGTATATGTTATGATTCAAGAACTCCAATATATCATACTTAAGGTGCCAATTTCCCTTTGTTAAATAATGTATATGTTATGATTCAAGAAAGTTAATAATATCATGCCTAAGATTGCAATGGTGATACATTACTACCTCTAAAGGTTACGGTGTTACCTTTCTTTGGATTTATAATGTATATGTTATGAATTCAATAACTTCATGTTATCATACTTGAGATTAGTGATGGTGATTTATCACTATGTCTCACAGCATATGATGTCATTTTTCTTTGTTTATTCCGCCTATGTTATGATTCAAGAAGTTAGTAACATTATATCTCAAAGTTGTGATGGTGATACATCACAATATAAAAAGGGTATGGTGGTATTTTTCTTGGGTTGATAATGCCTATGTTTTTTTTTAATTCTTAAAACGACATGATATCATACTTGAGGTTAGTGATGGTGATTCATCATTGTGTCTCACAAGATATGATGTCAATTCTCTTTGATTTATGTTATGTAATATTATGATTCAAGTAATTAGTAACATTATACCTAAGATTTGTGATGATGATTCATCACTACATCTAAAGTTCATGGTGTTACCCTTCTTGAATTGATAATTTATAAGCTATGATTTTTAGAATTCCATGATATCATACTTGAGATTAGTGATGGTGATTCATCACTGCATCTCATAAGATATGATGTCAACTCTCTTTGTTTTATGTAACCCATAAAATGATTCAATAAGTTAGTAGCATTAAACCTAAAATTTGTGATGGTGATACATCACTAAATCTAAAAGGTTATGGTGTTATTATTCTTTGATTTATTATGTATGTTTTGCGATTCAAGTAAACCAATAATACTATACTTAAAGATTCAGTGATGGTGATTCGCCACTAAATCTGAAAGGTTAAGGTATTATATCACATATCTTATTGTAATCCATGATTCATATGTTATAGTTTTATAAACCCACTAGTATATTATGCCTAAGATCGGTGTTAGATAATTCTAACATGTCATTAGGTATTCAATCGTGAAAAAAAATCATTTCCTATGTTTGAAACAAGTCACGTTGATTTTTGATTTTATGACATTTTTTTTTATATTCAATAGGGCGATATGACTTGAACATATGAAGTTTTAGTATGGGTGATTCCATAGAAAAATTTCAAACAAGTTCATGTAAATCATATTATTGATTTTAGACGAATCATTCTATATTCATATCCTTAGATATCGATTCAAATATTCAATGATATTATACCTAAGATTAGTGATAATTAGTTATCACAACTATCGAAGGTTATAAAATATCAAACACTTGTACATTCTGCATCATTCGATCATATACAAATATATACGTTGCAACCAAGAGAATTCATTGCACAATTTCAATATTGAAAACCTCTAGACTCACACAAATCCTAAAAGCAAGACAAAGTCTCCCACACCTATTCAAACACGTTTAAAGTTTATGTTAGCATTGGTAGGCATTTGGTATGCTCTCAAAGTACTAGCAGTGCGGTATACCCTATATATAAGCACTAATAATACATTGATTGTTGTACCAAAAGCTTGATCAAGGGCTAGAATAGTCAATTCAATCTACAGATTCGAGTAAACTATGCTAGTCAAACCAACTGCTATTCATTTACTAAAACTTGGTGTGTATTCTTACACCAGGTCGAATCAAAGATATCGATAATCACATGAATCATATTAATGATTCTTAAACGAATCATTTCATATTCAAACAAGTACTCAAAGGTTAAGTGATATCATAGCTAAGGTTGATGATAAGTAGTTATCATAACCATAAGATATCACCTACTAGTGTATTTTATATCATTCATATATTCAAAATCAATCATTTAGAAATCCATATAACTATGAGATTCAACTGCAAGATTGCAATTGTTAATATTCCTAAACTCATACGATTTTTAAAGATAGTCAAGTATTCAAGCATCTATTCAAATGTAGTTAGGTTTAAGATAGTCTTGGTATGTAATCGGAATGCTATCAAGGTATTAGTGATGTGGTGGGTTGGCTGTGGTATACCCTATATATAAGCACCAATAATACATTGATAGTAGCACCGAAAGCTTGACCAAGTATAGGATTAGTCAGTTTAATTTACAATTCGAGTGAACTATTATTTCAATCAAGAAAAATCAACAAATAAATTATTACGCAAATAACAATATTTGGCGAATATTTTATACTAAGTTATTCAAATACTTTTGCAATTAATCTCACCGTTAGTTGAGTCAATTTTCGTTAAATTCAAAACCCTCATAGCAAGTAAAATGGTTATAATACAAATCTGAAAATTCAAGTACATTTTCATTTCAATTCTAAAACCAATTACGACTTTAACTATCCTCAATTTCCAATTAGTGGTCTAAATTATCCTATAACATTAATAATAACAATTCTAATGACATTAAATCAATAACATAAAGTTATAAATATCCTAAAAATCAATAACCCAAGGTTAGAAAGAAGCAAAACAAGTTGAGAGAAATAATTAACACTCGAGCAAACGATTCCTATAAAATAAATTTGAGCAAATAATACTTTAGTAAATTATATTAGTCAAAAGTATATTTTATTCATATACCATTAACAAGAGTGGACTCCTACATTGAGTTTAATCAATGATATTATAAATTATTCTTATCATGAGTCAGGTAAACTAACGTTAATTTAAAACCCTCTTAAATATTTCACAAGTGTATACAAATTCTAAACAAGAGTACGCTACCTATAAATATTTCAATCCAAGTTCATTATACTTCAAGTCATAAAAACAAATGATAATCTCAAACTCCCCTAATAATCTATATAATAATTTATGAACCGAGACACTACTTTATGTAACTAATAAGATAAACACCAAACTAATGCATTAAGTCGATGGTCAAATTTCAGAAAAGAATAAAACGACGTAAAGTAAGAAACGAGAAACACTGGTAACAAAAGTTCAACTTAATTTCGGGACGAAATTCCCTAAAGTAGGGGAGACTGTAATCCCTATGGTTTTCAATTTTCTATTTTATTATAATTATACTCGTACATAATAAATACAAAGCGTTTTTAACATCCTTTGGATAGTTGTATTCGTAGTTTTGACATAAGATAACTTTCGGATAACTATTTAGCCAATATTTCTCTATCCTTGAACTAACATTTTGGACCACCCATATATTCTAGATATACTTGTATACTAATGAGAATCTACGTTCAAACCGCGCATAAAACGAGCCCAAAGGAGGCAAGAATCACAAACAAAAGTTTGAGAACGTAACCATTGACTCACGCCAATATCCAAAGTTTAAACCCAATTCTCGACACCATGAATGTTGGATTACTCTCTTCCATATGATAGTACCCTGAAAACGATGAACGTGGGCAAAAACCGTGCGCAAAACAGAGTTATAACGAAGCGGGAATCACGAAAACAAGTTTGATGTTTGTTGACGATATCAAGACGCGAATTTTATAAAAAAAAAAGTCATCCCACATCGCCCAAGAAACCAATATATCTTCCCTTTAAACACCTATAAATATCCTTGCTTGGTCCCTTATAGCTTGCAACTCCTAGTTGAGTATAAACAAGTAGAACAACCAAATTTTGATGGTTCTACAAGTTCAACACCCATTGGGATGTTGAACATAGTAGTTTTATTTTATGCTCTTGACGATGAGGTGTTGCGCTTTGAGATCGGCTTGACTGTAAAGTTTCTTTGAGGTAATTTTCTTTTTTTTCTTTTTCTTCTTTTCATTGTTCATTTATTTATTTATTTATTTATTATTTTTTTCCTAGTCTAAGTAGTTGAGCTTAGGTTATTAGTTGTCGGCATTATGCTCGTTTAGGTTGCCTTATTTAGGCGGCCTTTAGAGTTGGTGTAGGCTTGTAGAGGCTTGTTATGCCAACGAGTTCGGCCTATGACGTCTGTTTATTTAGTTATGTCTAGCATAATGTTTACTCTTCCTCGTTTCATTCGTTTGACTAGGTTGAACCATGTTTGCATTCGGATCGCATACTTGTTACTTTGAGCTGTTATCTGGCCACACACGTTCAATTTTCAGGGCATCCAGTTTGATAAAACTGTTGATCTTGATTCTTCTTCATTATACTAGTTTTCTCGAGCATCATTAAAGTGAGTAATTCTATACTCCCTCTTTTACATTTTGTACTTTTGGGATGTTACATATGCCAGTATTCAAAATCCAAGTTATTCTAAATTCAAATTCTATAGATGCAATGCCTTTAGTCTATTTGGTTTGATTCTTTGCCATGTGATACTACTTGCTTTGTGATTCTGTGTTATTCTATGTTACTCTATGTTATTCTATGTTATTCGATACCGAGTAGCCTAAGGTGTGTTAGATACCACCTTCGCTTTGACTTAGGTCAAATGTGCTAAAAGGGCGAAAAGTACAATCATGGGCAGACTTGTGAAAATACTTAGCTTTGTGCTTTGTATTGGAACGAGTTTGGAGACGATATAAACTATTGCAGACTTGTAGATATACTAAGCTTTTTAGCTAAGTATTGATATGAGTTTGGAGACGAGATATTCTAAAAACTTAATTGCAAACTAGTAGGATATGCATGCTAGAATTTAAACTTTGTAGTTTAATTGAATTGCATCAGTTTTTTTTATGTAAACTATATAAACTGTATGGATTACTCACCAACTATGCAAATAGTTGACCAAATCTTTATTTTGCATATGTAACAGGTTAAGTGGATGCATTGGCCAAGACATAAGATATGTTTCATGTTAGTAGACCTAGTTAATTCTTTAAAACAATGTTTGGAATTTCATTTGTAATTGTTTGTTTAATCAATTCTTGTAATGTAACTTGAGTGTAATGAATGAAATGTTTGTATTGTTAATAATGAATGCTTTAAATATTTAAACATATTAATAGCACCATGAGCTAATGAACAGTCGAGCTCGCGCCCCAACGTATTCCGCCGTCGGTCGGGGTGCGACAAACTTAAACAAAGATAAACGAACATGTTACCAAACGTTTACGAACACAAATGAACGAACACAACATATGTTCATGTTTGTTCATTAATTAAATGAACGGGATTTCTTGTTCTTGTTCATTCATTTATTAAACGAACGAATATAAACGAACTTCATGTCGAACGGTTCACGAATTGTTTGTTGAACATTCGGTTCGTTTACAGCTCTACATGTAATTTAAAATTTTAGATAATGAGATATATAATTTATGAAATTTATATGGGCCTATATATAATTATCTCCTTTAAAAATAAGGGCATATTTAATGCTTAACTTAACTTTTGTTTTGCGCAGAGACCATGGAGAAGTTGGATCGCTTTGCGATAGGGCGTACTCGGTGCTTAACTTAAGCTTCTGCTTTACGCAAAGACCAAGGAGGGGCCAGATCGATTTACGACCTGATTTACGTAGTCTTATCATACACATTTGGAAAAAAAAACTATTTTCACTAGTTAAACTCATGACTTCATACGCAAAAAGCAACAAAGGAAAGTTCCCAACTATTTAGCCATATCCCCAAATGATCATTCTATAACTCTTCGAATGTCTCGTTTATCGTCACGAGTCTCAAGCCATTCTTATTTCAGTGCTCGCCCTTTGAATCTTAAGTAGGGGCCTTTAGTCTTTCGATTAGAGTAAGGGCCGCGAGAGTATAGTGTACCGCCCTGCCATAGTCGCGAGGCTGTTTATAGTCACGACTGTGGCCATAGGTTGAAACTTTCTGATAAAAACCAAGATATATAAAAAAAAATTAAGTATTAGGTTTTAATTAATGTATTTGGCATCGATATATTTATGGGTCATGTTTAACTTCAAGTATTCTTTTTTTAAACACCTTTTAATCTATTTTTATTAATCACTTATATCATTATCTTGTATTATAGAGTCCTCATTGATTTTGTCCTATGGACTTTCTCATGTGTTGTTCATGGCTTCTATAGCTTTGTTCCTTACTCAATGTATGAATTGATATTTGATAAATGGTTTAATTTGAGACTTTAGAACTATAATATGTTATATTATACTTTTTAGACATTGTCATTTTTAGTCATGGTTCATTACAATTTTTAAACACAGTTGTAAGAATGATTTTTTGATTAGATTTTAGGATAAAACAATATTTTGTCATGGTTTTAGGATAAAATAATTTTTTGACACGGTTTTGGGATAATTTAATTTATTATTATTATTTTTTTGACATGGTTTGTAAACAATTTGAAATTGAACTTTTGGTTAGTGCTTCGAAGAATAACTGGAGCAGCTCGTTTTTCTCAGATCTTTAACATATTAACAATCAAACGCAGAAACATAATTCATCTACCCGTTTACCCGGCTCGATTATTCGATTATATATACCCATTTATTTTGTCTTGTGTACCCGATTATAAATACTCATTTATATACATTTGAAGTCAATATAATTTGTTTCTTTTTTATTCCTTTTGAACTTTAGAAATTGTTCATAAAATTTGTTTCTTTTTTTATGTTTTTTTTTGTGGCAATTTTTTTTTGAACAATTTTGTTAATAATTGCTATTTTTTGGTTTATCTTCAACGATGGTAATCAACTTATGACAATTTTAAAATTTCATGCTATTTGATATATCAATAGTTTGTTCTTGGCATATCTAACATATAGTTTTTTTGTTATAAAAAATAAATTTATTATTAGTTACCTGATACCCAACGTGTTTTAAACCAGTTATTCTCAACGAGTATATTTAGCTAACTAACGGGCATACTCGAAACCCTCCGGTATACCCGATAGATACTAGATGGGTTTTAGGACGGGTATGGAACATACTTTTATAAGCGGGTATGTGACTAAAATTACTCAAACCCGGCTTATTGTCATCCCTAATTCTGAGTTTATATCCCACGTTCATATGATCTTACGTTGGTTTCATAATTCATCAAAACTTTTCAATCGTAAATTAATTTGGCATTTAAGTTTTGAAACCCTTTGAAGAGCCCATTGGCAATAAAGACCATCAATCCACCAATCACCATGGCCTCTCGATCCATATCATAATGATGATTTAAAGAAGGTTTTCTGAAGCTTGCATTTGCATTTGACTCAAGTGATGTTTGACTTATGATTGCTTGTGTTTGTTCAGAAAGAGAAATTCGAGTGTTACAACATGATTTGAATAAAACTTACGTGTTGCGAGTGTTACAAACCGGGTTTTCTTGGAATCAGTTCCAGTTTTGGTCAACAAAGTCAATAACCGATTCCGATTTTTGACCGATAGTATTTTGGCCGGTTTCTGTTTCGGCTAGATCTAGTTTGGGTTTTGGACCGGTAAAGATGGAACCGGTTCCGATTCCGTTTTCTATGAAAAACCGGAACTGCCTAAACCCGTTGGTTCCAGTCCTGGTAATCGGTTCCGGTTTTGGAACAGGTTTTTTTGCCCATCTCTAGTCCCCAGTTCCCCAATTTAGACTCACAGATTAGAACCTCATTCGATACATTATATCTGTGCCTGCCCACGATTAATGATCAATGCCGCCTACACCAAAGGTTAGTGTAAAGCAATTTTAGACAAATATAGTAGTTGAAACCTCACATTTTGATTTTGAGAAGGCCTCACGAGTCCCATTGCTTCATGTAGAGGTGATACAAACAATTTTTTTTTAACCGGAACTGGTTATGGTTTTAGATAACAAAGTAAAGAATCGGTTCTGGTTGGGTTTGGGTTTTTACCAAGTTTTAACCAGGCTTTATCGGCTTTTGGCAGGCTCCAGTTTTGGTTATGATTTCTTTGAGAAACTAGAATTGTTTGTACCCACTTGTTCAGGTTGGAAGGTTTCGATTCCAGTTCGGGTAGTTGATTTCGGTTTCAGAACCAGTTTTTTTGCCCACCTCTAGCTTCATGTGGAATTCTAGGGTAGGGCTGCCATATCAACGACAGGGGTGAAACGAGCCGAGCCGATCCGAGCTCGTTAAGGCTCGAGCTCGGCTCGTTTAGATAATTAGGGCTCGAGCTCAAGCTCGGCTCGTTAAAAGCTTTATTTACTAGGCTCGAGCTCGGCTCATTAGAAAATTTTTAGGCTCGAGCTCGGCTCGCCTCAGCTCGTTTATATTTTATTTATTTAATTTATTTACTTTAATTAGTAATTTAATTATGTTTATAATTATATTTTCTAAATTTAACATAAAATATTTGATTTAAATATATTTATCAAAATTTTGTGTTCAAAAATAATTAATTTTATAAATAAACACTTAATATAATAAATAAAAATTGTATAAACAAAAAGCTCGTTAAGGCTCGCGAGCCGGCTCAAGCTCCATATGTAAAGCTCGAGCTCGGGCTCGATAACTAAACGAGTCACACTTTTGGGCTCGAGCTTGGGCTCGATAAGGCTCGGCTCGTTCGACTTTTTTACCGATCTGATCCCAAGTATTTCACGAGCTGCCTTGGTTCGTTTACACCCCTAATCAACGATTAGAGTAGCAAATGATCTATGTCATACAGATCAATGGTTGAGTGTAATGCAATGTTGAGGCATATATAATAGTTCAAACCCGACATCTTGATTTTAGGGAGGTATAGTGTTTTAGGTCGATTAACGAGTTCGATAACACTTGTTTATCAATTTATTTGACCATTTGTCATACCAGATAAAAGGTTATAGATATAAGTATAATACCTTTATCATTAATAAACCTTTGTCACAATGCTTTATTACCGTTGACTAATAACTTGACATGGTCAAAATAGACCATTTGACCACCTCGAAATTATTCCCAGTAGAACTATATATCTATAGAGCTGCACCAGGTTTTTAAACATTGGGATGAATCTTGTAGGCTACTTCCATAACATGTCCCCATAAATGAGGATGAAAAGTATTTTCTGTTTTCTAATATATTTTATATTTCTTGGACATATTAAAATAAAAGTTTGAATAAATAACATTCAAACTTTCATAAAAAGATCTTGGTTGTTTAGAATTTAGATAACCAGATAAATACTGTCATAATTTATAAAGTAGAAGAGACATAAGAGTGATCTAACAGAATAAAAGTGGTTCTTTAGTTCCTAACACTATTTATCGTCCGAAAAGTCAAAATGAGTCAATTGCATGACTCGAGATTTAGAAAAAAAGAAGAAAAAAAAAAAGAAACGATAAAACTTTCAAAACCAATCTGAGTCATTCCTATTCACCTTTATAAACCTAATGACATGTTCTATAATGATTTCAGAACAAACAACTACATCTATATAAGCAAAAGAAAATTCGAGTTTAGTGTTGAATTGATTCTTCAACGACGACTTCCACGTTGCAAATAGGACACGTCTGTGAGAAAATAAGAAAATAAAAGTTTTATTCAGGTTTTCTGACAAAATTGATGATATGGATATGTCTATGGATATGAGTATAGGAATGGGTTTCTAAACCCATTTTTTTAGGTGGGAATGTATGATTCCCAATTCTATGGTATCAAATCAAACATACCCAAACACTGATTCTATATTATTTATATAATGAAGAATGAATTTACCTTGTTGATGCTAAGCCATTTGGAGCCACATTCGGAATGATATACATGCTTGCATGGCAAATTCATTTGCTTCTCCCCTCTCTTGTACCTCATTTGACAAATCACACACCTGCTACACAAATCCATATTAATATTCTATTTTCAATAATCTAATAATATATTAAAAAAACAGAAAAAGAATTGTAATTTAACCTGAATCATACCTCTCTCCGGATTTTCTTTTCAGAAAGAAGCCACCGGACTTGTATCTTGTAGTTGGAAGCGAATTAATGAGTTCTTCAGAAAGACCCCGACTCTCGGTTCCAATAGCCTCGCCTAAATCAAGTAGTTCCTGCACGATTTAATTAAGGGGATTTTATATCCTTTCTTGTTCTATTTAATTACAAAAACTGTTGGTTAAATACTTAATAGCAAACCTCGTATGTCATGTTGTCTGGATCGATGTCATCCTGCCAAACAACCTGCAATGCACACCCAATATCATCATTGTATCACAGATAAAGCCAATAATGACCAATCAATTAATTAAATAATTTCAGCTTGAAAAATAATCCAGATAGTGGACTCAAAAAAATATAAAGGTTCATGTCTTCATGAAGGTAAAAAAGAAAAGTACAATACCTGAGAACTAGAAGCACTATCATCATTTGGACTACCTGCAACATTGAAAAAAAAGATGGCATAAGGTAGTCTGATCATTAACTAAAGCAGAATAGAATGTGCTTCTGTGCACACACACATATAGATATATATAGAATAAGCAACATTATATGATCCACACATAAAAATTATTGCATCATGTTAGTTGCGGGAAATATAAAAACAGGAACTGACATTCTTCTGGAATAACTTGCATGTTTGGAGCCGAATTCTCAGCAGATTGCACATCTAATGGTTCTGTGACATTCATCATTACAGGATATTCCCATGCACTTCGATTTATATCCATTCTTGGTAAATAGTTATGAAATTCATATGGATCATAATAAGGTATACTTCCATGAGCAGGCAATCCGTATTTGTACGAACTCATATTCATTAGCCAATATGCATTTTCCTGGACAAAGAAGGAAGCCATTGTATCAGTAACACAAACATCATGTTTTTAAGTAATAAATTTGTTTGCTAAAGATAATGAACAGTGTAACACCTGATCATGGATTGGACCCGAATGAGCATAATGTGTGGGTTGATGTGGTACCCCATCAAAGAATTCCATGAAGCCATCAGTGACTGTGTATGGGAATCCTGAGCTCATGTAATGGACCTCTAATTGCCGATTCCCGTTCCCATTGCCATTCATTGTAGATGATACTTGTAATCAGCTTTTGACAATGAAACTGCATGAATCAACCTTTTTAGCATATCATTTAACAACATATGCACCAGTGTTTATAAGTCATAACCACATAGTTTAATTTCTTCTGTACAGAAGCAAGAGAGATAATATGCTATAAGCCTACAAATCAAACATTTACATCATCAACAAGTCACAACAATCCCTCTTTAAATTAATGCAAACTTTCTGCGAATTTACAAAACACAAGCCCTTTATGACATGACCCACTCAATATACTTTCAAATTTATGTTTTAATGTCCTACATACAAGTTCTCAACAAGCCATCATATTCCTTAAATGGTGAACATACACTTCTGAATATAAGGGAATATACCCGAGTTGCAAAAGAGAATAAGGTGCAATCCAAACAATTCCATCCTGGAGATGAAATGTAATTTGGAATTTGGAAATCAAGTTGAATATCACAGTTATTAAAAGCTAGAAAAGATATGAGCAGTTGCATATTTATCATATTCTTCACTTTCAGCTAAAGAAGACAGAGAACTAACAATTAATACAACTGTTAAACACTTTCTGCTTTTTTCATCTTTGATTAAAGGAAGAAAAAAAAAACTTTTTACATTGCACTAAAGGACAATTGCTCAAACAAAACCACAAGAATTATTGAATAAAAGAACATCATGAGAAAAAATCCACATGATGTAAAAAAGAATATGCAAACAACAACCATCAACCATGTCAGGAAATCCCACTGCTATGTAAAAGATAATATGATAGGAATTAATTTTTTATTAGATTAAAAAAATAGGATAGTCAGCCTGATTCAAGAAGGGCTAGTCTCCAAATTCACGAACAACAACAACAAGCATACTCAGTAAAAATCCCACTTAGAGTAGGGTCTGGGGGAAGATAGATACAAACCTTACCCCTATTCCAGTTGAGATAGAGAGGCTGCTCCGAAGGAGTCTCCGGCTCAAAGTTATTGTTTGATTATTTTCACAAAATAAGTAAAATAACGTTAAAATTAGTGCAATTTTACTTTTGCCCCTAAAGGGCCAACACATATATACAGTATATGTGTGCACCACAAATGGGGTGTAAAAATAGGAATATGAAGCCTAAACTATCCTAGAAACTTCCGGCGGCTAACCCCAACTTTCTCTACCAATTTCCCCCACTAAATGGAAACTGTTGTACTGAGTCCAAGGCCAGGTCTAGATCAACAAGCAGGTCTGGGTTCGTGTCATAATACCTGAACAGCTATTGAACATAAACCTCCCAGGTTTGGGGTCACCCAGGTTTGGGGTCACCCAGGTATGGCAAAACAAAGCCATTGGTATGTATTCCACTACCTAGCAGAGGAAACATGACCTTTGTATAATATGAAATAAAAGGCAAATTGTCAAATAAACTAAGTTGCAGCTATTAAATTTCAACCCTAAAGATGAAACTTAATTCAAAACCTTAGTTTGGTATCTGCAAAACCTAACACAAGCAAGTTGATATCAATTTTCACATTTCCTAAAAGCTAACAAGCAACAAACAGCCTTTACTGTTCATCTTCTTCACCTACAATCAAAGAAAACCTAAAAAAGCTAGTCACATTGCACAATTCAAACATCATTCATCACCAAATCCTTCAAACATAACCAAAACAACAAAAAAATCACTCCAAACGACTTATACTAGGGCGAAAACAACAAACCACCACATCCGCATATTTTCATCTCGATTTCCTCGCATTATTAGCTTCAAACATATAATTATATAAATAAACACAGAAATCAACCAATTAAAACAAATTACCAGCCTGATGAAACAAAATCCGCAGCGAAGACCGAATTTCACAAGCGGAATGGCAAAACAATCGCCAATAGACTCATTCATACATCAAATCGATCAGCATAACATGAAAGAAACGCATACGGCAATCATACAGTACACAAACAGAGATATGAACAAGTATAGATACATATATAGAGAGAGAAAGAGGGACATTGTACCGGTGGTTGGTCGGTCGGAGCAGAGGAAACGGACAAAATGAAAAAGCTAAAGGGGAAAAGAAGAGTCTTGGTTGATGGTATTATTTTTTTTTTCTCACAGTATAAAATGCAGCATAGGTAATAGGTACAAACGTGTGTATATATATAGGGTAAGGTTCCCGTAAAAAGTTTATTTTGCCTAAGAAGGCTAAAAATGATTTTTAAAAACTCGAAAACCGACTCAAACATTTAATATGAAAGAACCAAAATAATTAATTTTGAACCACATGTTTTAAGGGGTAAAAAAATAATTTTCATTTAAAATAAGGAAAGCTACTTTTCTACCCTTTTAAACTTGTGGCTACAATTGGTTTTTTTAGTTATTAAGTAAAAATAGTTATCAATTGAACATCCCTCTATATATATATATATAGGGAGATGATCAAATGTTAACCCTTCCTTATTACGTTAACCAAATA
This sequence comes from Mikania micrantha, assembly GCA_009363875.1. Taxonomy (NCBI): domain Eukaryota; kingdom Viridiplantae; phylum Streptophyta; class Magnoliopsida; order Asterales; family Asteraceae; genus Mikania; species Mikania micrantha. Next base: position 41,770,206 of record CM018686.1, read on the forward strand.
ACTACATCTTATTACTTTGGGGCTCACGTTAAAATAAATTTAAAGGTGTATGTTTTTTTCTTTTTTAATTAATGTAGGGTTCACTTACATTAATAAAAAAAGAAGAAAAACATAAACCTTTAGATTTACTTTAATGCAGGCCCCAAAATAATAAGATGTAGTTATTCGGTTAACGTAGTAAGAAAGGGTTAACATTCAAACTATCCCCTATATATATACACACAGAGAGGAAACTGTCTCTTATCTCATTCGTTCTGTCACCATCTCCTTTAGCAACACTATTTTGGGGGCAGGGGACTTTTGATTCACGCAAACCACCCATAATAACAATTTTTAAATTGAAATGATAGATATGGATAATAAAATTTTATCCGATGTTTGAGTTAGCTCTGGTTTTACGTCAACTCTGGTTTTACTCCGAGTTGGATAGTGTTAATAGAAGTGTTCAAAAAAATTAGTATTTGAGTTCGAATTTGAAATATCTGAAAATTCGAAGCCAAAACATCCAAAAATTTGGACATCCGTAAATTCAGATACGAATACCCGTTTTGAAAATTTTCAGATAGTTTGGATTTTCAAACTATCTGAAATTGTTATTTTTGCGGATGCTCAAATTTTAGATAATTTTATGATATTTTGGATAATTTTCGAATATCAGAAGTATATATTTTTAAATCGACAATTTGGCAGCAGATATCCAGATGTGTGGAAAGAGCAGCTGTGAGAAGCAGAAAAACCATAAAAAAAACGATGATTGTTCGTGGAGGTTTCCACAAAAAGACCCCTTGGTTCTGGCAAACGGATCACGATTACACTCAATGTGTCCAGGCCTGTCCTACGGTGTATTATGAATGATACTTTGGAACGGATGTAAGAGATATGAATCCGCCTGCCCAACAGATTATTAATATTTTTTTTTAGAGTTCGGATATATTTTTGGACATTCGAATCCATATCCGAAATTTCAAATATTCGAACATATATTGAAAATCACTATCCGAAATTTTCGGATATCCAAAAATGAACTCTCCTAAACTTTACGATATGATGCATGCAGTTTGTGTCATGTAAATGATGCAAGAAACTCGTAAGATTAACTTACTTAATAAATGCTTTATTAGGTCATGGGTTTATAATGAACAAGCAATTTAGTTTATACTAATTTAACAAGACAAGTAAAGTAGATTTTTTATTTAAAAAAATACAGTAATTTCATTAAAGTAATTTGTAAAGTGAATACAAACTTGCTTTTTGCAAAATCTTGCTTTATAGGTAGTTATTATAAGTTATGTACTTATGTAACACTACATGACATGTTTTTTAAGACAGTGATGCACAAATTTACTGGTTTAAGTTGAAGAAGAATAACTTATAAGTTTTAGCTTAAACATCACTCAGATTAGTAATTTTTATGTTCATGTTGATTAGTTGATATTAAGAAAAATCAAGGCTTATTATGTAAGTAGATTCTTATGATAATAAGAAAAAATAAAAGGATAGAATGCGCTTTATTTATCGTAAGCAAACTAGTAAACTAAATGTAAATTATATCGATTTTTATTAAGTTTTCAAGATTTTTTTTCTAATAGTTCTAGATTATTAACATTTTAGGAACAAGTTAAGGGTTATAAAATCCATCTATTCGCTCAACTTGATTAGGCAGTGATATATGTTTGACGTGATATATTTAATTGTGAAAAAAATTGAGGCATTGATGTGTATCATACAATGTGTTCAAGTTTGTATTTTAGTTGTTCGTAGCATGTAGAAGACTAGCTACATTTTTTTTACCAATAATTCAAACATCACTTAGACAAATAAATGACTTGACTTCATAATTTAGGAGGAAATTCATACTAAGAAAAATTTTCTGCATAGCAATTGATTCTTGAGATACTCGAATACAACACCTCATATAATAGAAATCAAGTGGATACTACCAAGCTAGAAGCCTTTTGGCAGAAAACAAGCCACTTTTAATAACTTTAAAAAAACATTATTATGTCACATACGTTGTAGGATAATAACTTTAAGAAAAAGTGATTTAACAGCAAAAAGTATAAGAAAGCTCAAAAGCAAACATTTGGTGATGCGACGTGTTATGAGTTTCATTACATGCGTCACGTCATTAACATTAGCACAACTAAATACATAAAAAAATGCATTAAATTACGGTGACTTGGTTATGTAGTTTCAAACATGGATAATATATAGTTATATTTGATAGGGTATAGATAATTTGAAAACCACTTTTTATTGTGAAAACCCAGAAAACCTCATGTAAAACATACGTAACAAAACGTAAAAAAAAACTTGTAAAATATACGTAAAAACGTAAAAAAATTCCGTCAGATCTAACGCAGTGTTACGTATGTTTTACAACGTAAAAAAATTTTATAAAATATTTTTTTAAAAAATATTTCTTCGGTGCTTTTTTGATTTTTATAAAAATGTGCCCAATAATGTTACAAACTTGTAAAAAAAATTTCAAAAAAAATACGTTTGTTTTACATGAGTTATCAAGGTTTTCACACTGAAATAAGGTTTTCATTTTATTAATCTCCATATTTGGTACATATATTGGTTAGTCGGTTTCAATCTCATTCATCTTTGTACCAACATGTTATTGTCAATCAATATATTCATAATTTTTTTTAAATTAACAACAAATGATAACAAGAAAACTATATTATATATATTAGCGAGGACAAACTTTAAACTCAAAAGTTCAAAAGGAGTCAAAGTGATGTATTACAAACTTAAAGATTAAGCATTAAAATGTTTTCAGAGTTAACAGATGAGTTTGTTCAGTTATTGTCATGGTTGGCAATTTCAGACACGGACATGTTAACACGATAGGCATTTAACATGTTTCGTGTTTACGCTTAACATTTTTCATGTCTAAAACATATCGACACGTTAAGACATATTTATTTTCTTGTCTAAACAGGTAAAAACCCGTTAAAACCCATTAAAATATGTTAAGATTCGTTAAGACCTGTTAAGACATGTTTATAATTTAAAATTTAAAAAAATAATATACAAAATAGGTGGGTAACCGATTACCTTCTAAAATTTTCTAATTCTCTAACCCTAGTTTTTTAACGGGTTCCTTAACTGATTCTTTAACATGTCTTTAACATGTTCATAGGTCATTATAGTGTTAACTGTTAACATATCTCCTAATTGGTCATTTCATGTTTACGTGTTTTAAACAGGTCGTGTTCGTGTCTAACTATTTCATGTTTCGTGTGTTAAAGGGTCGTTTCTGACATGTTATGTCAGCCCTTTACGACATTTATAATTCGAGAGAGCATGCAATTTGATCAAATTTAATTTAAAGTATGTTTTGCAACTTAAATTAGCTTTAAGTCCATTATGATTGGGTTTTAAGTGGGTTATGAATTAAGAGAGTAAGGGGTTGTTTGGTAGCTACTTAATGGGTCTGAATCTGAACCATTCAGATTCAAACCGTTTGTTTGGGACATCTGAACAAAAAAAACATCTGAATGGAGGTCTGGATGGTTCAGACCTTAAACCAAGTCTGAATGGGTCTGAATGGAGAAAATGGAGAAAAAGGAATGTGTGTCCCGTCTTCCTTCACGTCGGCTTCCTCCTCCCCCAGCATATTCTCTCCAAACGAACCTTCATCATCGATTCCGAAACCTTCAGCATCACTAATCACACGCTCATGACGAATCTCCTCTTTCCGATCACTCAATTTCTTAACAGAACCAGATGAATTCGCAGAAATAACCCTAACCCCAGACGAATTAGCTCCTTTAAAAGAACTTTTATTTTACTTCTGTGGAACCCGATTCTCCTTTTGTCTCTTTGGGGCAGTCGGCTTAACAAGACGACGACTGCGGAGTTGAATGTAGGAGCCGGTGACGGTAGAAGACCTGGCCGCTTTCTGTAGAGCTAGTGTTTTGGCCCGTGTACGGACGCCAGCGTAAGAAGGGATGTCGATTAAAGAAACTTCGCCGGTAGTTTTCGAGTTCCGGCCGATGTATTTGCCCATTTGTTACCGTCTCCGTTAGCTACTTTGTGAGTGGTTTTATGATCGGAAAATCATCACCGGCGACGGGTTCTATGCGAGAGATCGATGGATATCCTGAAGGGTTTTAGTTGATATTTTTTTAGGGTTTTTCAATTAAAAGGTATTTTTCATTCAGATGCTAAAACAAACATCACCACTTAATGATTCAGACACAAACAAACGGCCCCTAAGCGTTGCCATATGTTTCAAACAGCTTAAGCAGTGCCGACATAACCGATTTTGAAGTCCCAAGCAAACTAAAATCTTTTGGGTTTTTCTTTTTAAAATAATGGCATAAACTTCCCTCTATTATACGTCATGAAATTTTTGTTCAGTGTCTATGTTAATATGAAATACAATCCATCAAAGTCTATTATATGATTTATTTCAAGCTTACATTTTATAACTAAAGCTTAATATATATGAAAATTTTTGTATATATTTTGATTGATTGTTTGCTAATTGTATAGTATAAATAATTTAAAAATAATGATAAATCAAGCATAAAAGTTTTAATTATCCAAAATATAAAAAAAATAATAATTTTGTTTAAATAAATAAAAAAATAAAATAAATTTAATATAATAAATTTATTTGTAAGAAAAAATTCAATGAATAATACAACTCATTACATATGAGTATATTTATTTGTTTCACTGATTAATTGATTGTTCATTAATAATATATATATATATATATATATATATATTATAAATAACTAAAAAACTAAATAAATCAATCGGAAAATTTCAAGTTATTCAAAAATTATTAATTAACCATTTTGTCAAATTTAAATTAATTATGAATTAAAAAATTAGAAAACAAAAAAAAATTAAATAAATAAATTTACTTGTAATAAAAAATTTAATAAATAATACGACTCATTATATATGTGTAAATTTATTTGCAATGATCATATTTTTAAAGTTTACGCCCCATTTACGGTGCACACATATAATGTATATATGTGTGGCCCTTAAAGGGCTAAAGTAAAATTACACTAATTTTAACGTTATTTTACTTATTTTGTGATAATATCATACATGTTCCACCCCGAGTTTATAAAGCTCACAGATGATGTTATGTCGTTTGTATTTTTCTTTCTATAGAACGCACGCTCGTTGTGTGAATTCACCAAGTGTTCAACAACCTGTATTCCATTTGTTTGATATTCATAATTATCAGTATGTTATCGTTGTGTTGTGTTTATTGATTTTAAGTCATGTTTGGAAAACCATGTTATTAGTTTTGTGATCTATTTTAGGTTACGGTGAATTACCCCATTATTATGCATAATTGTTATTGTCATTAGAGTTGAAGCCATGTTGAATAAAATGTTAAGTTTAAAAATGATTCTAGCGTTCAAACCCCACACAATACAATCATATAACAAGGTGGCAATCCCATTATCAACATGCATGCATGTTTACGTGGGTTGAGATCATTAGGTTCGAGTGATTTCAAGTGTGGTTTCCCTTGTAATTGTTGACCTTAACAATCTTGAATAAGAGTCCATCAATATTAGTGAGTTCATTATAATACTTAATCATTTTTAATTGAGAGCCATAACTTTGAACACTTCAAGCCAAAAAGAAACCCTAATTGGATTCATTTGGCTCTACCATGTTCAACTACCCTTCTTGGCTCTTAAATCGTTTGGAATCAAATCATTTTGGTTTAGTGTTACTTGGGGTGTCTTAACTGGTTAGAATTCAAAGGTTTGAAGATAGTTTCGATATTACTAAAATCGATACCACCTTAGAAAGTTTCAAAGAATCCCTTCGATAGTATCAATATCGACAGCCACACTTGGCTACCTTTGAAGGTTCATCGATCTTAGGAGTATCGACCAGCTGCCCCTCGAGCCTAGTAGCATTGACCAAGGGTCTATCGAACTTCTCAATATCGACAAGTACAAGGCCAACTCTTCGAACTTACTAGTATCGGAGACCCAACCCTTAGTCCAAAGTCCAAGCCATCGATGCTAGGATGTTCGACAGCCCTTAGCCACTTCCTTGAATGGTCATCGATTTTTTTGGGTTCGATAACACCTTGTTTGATGTTAAGGTCATCCATACTATTAGTATCGATGCACCCATAACCAATTTTGAAGGGACATATATATTCTACTAAGTTCGGACCTTAGTTTGATCGATATTGTCAATGTCGATGGGTCATCTTCAACCTCTAGCTTCCAGGTTTTTCAAAATGTTGCAGGTGCTTAAATTTGTTCATATATCACTTGTTCATGACTTAGAAAGTTAAGAAAACATGTTTTAGGTGGTGAGAAGTGAAGGTTCTCGTGTAAGCTTAAAACCCTAAGAAGATCATGTAGATCTACCTTGCTCTCGTGATTTTTAGCTCGATCAACTTGTACTTTCGTGTTCTAGACAAGTGGAGGATCATTTAGATACCAAGATCTCTTGAAATGGTGAAGAATTGATAAAGTTCACCTTTTGTTTTTAGAGAGATAAAGTAGAGGGAGAAAGGTGACGGAAGTTCTTGTATAGAGAGAGATATATATATATATAGTTGGTTGTAAAATGAGGGGATATAAGAAGGTTCAAGCTTTTATAGCTCAAGTTTAATTGGGTGTGCTTGGTTTTTGTTCGTTTACGAAAAATAGTGTCGGTTTCAATAAAAATAATTTTAATACGTGAAATGTTTTTATAGAACATTTTTATTTAATCTTTTAGGTTGTAATTCCTAATAAATGTTTTAAATTCCTTTTTATTATTTTAAGTTTCATAAAAAGTTCATTTTGAATATCACGTCGAAACGCACAACTTACGTTTATATTTGCAAAGATCGTCACCTTTGCGAATACAACGCTCGACTTGTATTCCAACGTTGACTTGTGAATTTATGGAATATCGTTTCAGAATATTAAACCTAACAGATGTATTCATGTGAATCGTCACCCACGCGAACACACTATTAGTTTAACCTTCCTGAAATAATATTTGCGTTTTTAAGTGGCATTCGTGTCCTCGCCAACGCTTATTGTTCACTGTCTTTATTATATTATCTTATTCTTGTCCTTCCAATTCGATATCCCATATTCTCCTCACTAAATCATATCACCGACATATTCATGATAAACCGAAGAAAGTTTATGTATAGGGCATACGTAGACTTCGGTCACAACCTATTCAGCCGCCAGCCTACCATCTCTTGGATAACTCATGACCTATGTCTTTGTCTAGATTTAGTGATAGAATTTTACACCGTTATAAACTCCAAATTGAAATATATTATAGGTGTTGAGCTGCATTAACCATTTTAGGCATGTCTAGTTATATTGCAAACTACAATTTCCCAATGGTTCATGCGTTTCAAATATGAGTTCTCCATAATGTAAATCAAAGTATGTCTCAAAATGTAAGGTTATACAACCTCAATTATATCATACAACCTCAATTATATCATCCGATAATCTCTACAGTAATTAGTCTATCTAAAACAGAGTGGTTACATTCGCCATGTAAATTGCATAACCAATGGAAAGAATAGCACAATAATGATTGTAATGGACTAATGGTTGCAATTAGTTACTTAATTGTATTTTAATTATGTAATATCAATATATTTTCAATTTAAATTGTGTTTTATTGTAAATTAATAATGATTTTATTTATCCAACTTGTGTAATACACATACTTCGATTAATACCATCAAACAAAAAAATTGGAGCAAGTTTCAAAGAAGACGATTTTATGTGTCTATAACCTAGTTAATAATCCGTTACAACAAATAACTTATAGATACAAAATTATACAATTTGTTTAAAAAACAAGTAATATAAATTAAAAAAAATACATTTATATAATTCGTATACGATTATACGAGTCGTATAACATAACATCCAAGCAAGCTTTCGAGCAAAATAATAACCAAAAAATCTAAGACACCAATACGAATGGTAAAAGATTATATGAGCCGTATAGATGAGCTGCCATACAACTTTTGACATCATCTGACAGTTGGTATGTGTCGTGTTGTAGTAGCGTCGATTAAACTGTCGGATTGCCCAAATAACTGGCTCTATTTATAATGGCAAATTGGATCACTGGTGGTATGACCCACTCGATCATACGCACATCCTATAGGAAGAAACTCACCATAGGTGAGAGAAAACCCTATAGCCATCATGAAACTCATATTTTGTCAATGACATGACTTGAACCAGTGTCCTCCCTAATATTGTAGCCACAACATACCTCCCTCAAGCACTTGAGCTGAGGATCATTGGTCCAAATACTAGCTGTTAATGCTGATAAGTGATAACACATGTACCTCCCTGAAGCGTGCCTCCTCACCATTACACACTGCCCGTGATTGGGGCGCCATCCCCATATACGTGACCATGGTCATGACGTGAAGGAAGAAGAAAGGGGAAAAAAGGGGTGATAGGGGCTTGATGATAACATATGTGGTAATGATGTGAAGTGATAAGAGAGAGTGATGGTGTTAGTTGTTTACGTGACACCTGCGTGGAGTGATGGGTAGGGATGGCAAAAAAAACTGAGCCTGAAGGGTTTACCCGAAACCAGCTACATATGGGACAGATATTCTCAAATCCCGATGGGTATTGGGCCGGTTATGTGAGTAACTTTTAAAATTTTCGTGGGTATGGGTTGGGCTTGGGATTTATTCATATACTTGTTTACCAGGCCTGATTACCCGATTATATATACCCGTTTACCCGTCCCGTGTGCCCAATTATAAATACCCATTTGTATACATTTGAATGAATAGAATTTGTTTCTTTTTATTTCTTTTGAACTTTAGAAATTGTTCATATAATTTGTTTTTTTTTATTTCTTTGTTTTTTTTTTTTGCCAATTGCAATATTTTTTTTAAACCATCTTGTTAATAATTTTTATTTTTTTGTTTATCTTGAACAATGGTAATCAATTTATGACATTTTGAAATTTCATGTTAACAAATATATTAATAGTTTGTTCTTTGAATATTTAACATATAATAATGTCCGACATGTTTTAAGTCAGTTATTCTCAACGGATATATTTAGTTAACTAACGGGTATACCCGAAACCCTCCGGGATACCCGATACCTGACGGGTAAATACCCAATAGATACCAATGATCCTTAACTTAACTGGTTGAGGAGAGGTACCATGTGGCTTCAATATTGGGGAGGTCACGGTTTCAAGTCCTGGCATGAACAACATAGAGGTTTCATGCTAGGCTAGGGGGTATTCTATTACCTATGGTTGGTTTTCTCCTATTGGGTGTGGATATGATCAGGTGGGATTATGACATGTCAGTGGTCCAAATTGCCGTTCAAAAAAAAACACCCGATGGGTTTTGAGATGGGTATAAGATATATTTTTATAAACGGGTATAAGACTGAGATTACTTAAACTCATCCCAAACTCGATCCATTGCCGTCTCTAGTGATAGATGTTTTACCACTACACATGACCTAATTGCAGGGATGATGGTGATGTGGTGATGTTGTAAGTGCTTTGAACCTGAGGTCCGTTGTGTATTTTCACCTTTCTTATCTATACTCTATACTATCTAATAAAATAGTAAATATTTTGTCACATGTCAATTTATTAGGCTATTATTGCCACATGTCTCTTTTATATTAAATTATAATTATAATTATAATTATAATTATATTTTTTAATTTATTAATGAAAATTTAAATCTAATGACTAATAACTTTATACACCTTTTTTCATATTAAAAAATAGTTCTAACAAATAAAAAATGAAATCTTTTTTTCATTAAAAAATACACTTAAACAAAGTTTACAAAATATGAAAATTTTCTAAAAATGAATTTTCATATTAAAAAAAATAAGAATTATTTTAAATTTTTAGTTTTAGGAAAAATAAAAGTTATGCAAAAATAAGTCTTATTAAAAAAAAGTTTTTTAAAACGAGTTTTTTTTCCAAAGTATATAATGACAAATCAACCCGTGTAATACACGTGATTTTACCTGATATGTAAATAAACGAGTATATGTAGCTAACTAACGAATATACCCGAAACTCTCGGAATACCTGATAGGTAAATATCCTATGGGTCTTGAGATGGGTATACTAAATAAAAGAGTCAAAGAACAAAGGGCTTCTAGCCTAATGGTAGCCCCTTGACTTCTCTTATTAGAGGTCTTGGGTTGGAGTCTCATCTAGAGCAAATATTGTTCTGGGTGAGCTAGAGGATTTTTCTAGTTGTAGGTTTCCTTCTGGGTAGGTGGGTCAGGTCACCACGCTCTTTTATTTGGGCGGAAGGGTGATCTATTTGCCAGGGTGATCCCGGGTGACCGGGCGTTTCAATAAAATAAAATAAAAGTGTAAGAGAAAAAGCTCCCCTTCCACATCTCCATTACAATGGCGTCAGCATTCAGTTCTTCACAGAATCATCTCTTTTCATTCTCTCAGACCACACGATTTAGATCATTGATCAATGGCAGAAGCCCACACAGGTTAAGAATCATCAATTTGAAGAAGACGTGTTTGAGATGCAACACTTCGTATGAAGACAAAGATAACTCTCCAATTGCTTGTTCTTTCCATGGGCATTCCAATGGTAAGCTAAAATATGAAATTCTTCGCTTTTCGTATTGATCAATTGAACCCTTTTTGTTTTCTTTCTGATCTTCGTAATATGTTTCAGTTTTTACTGTTGATGGTCTGGTATGTTGTGATGCACAATCCAATTGCATCACAAGTGTTTGATAAAATGTCTCAGTGAGCCTTCTTTATGTGGCTTAAGTTTTACGAACTGAAGATCAAGATTAGCCTTTACATGAGCATTTTATCAAGATTTACAAACAGATGATCAAGAGTTAGCCTTTCAAATTTACAAACTGGTTGTTTGATTGATCATTAATTAAAGTGGAATGTAAAAGTTTATTATTTCATAGCCTATATTCAATGTAGCTATTTGTGGGATCTTGTTGTTCATAGAAAGCTGAAATCAGCCAAAACTATTGAACATTTATACTTCTTGCATATTTAACATATTTGCTCCTCACATCTTGTTTTTGCACAGGGCCGTTTGCGGTGCATGCATATATGTGTCGGCCCTTAAGGGGTAAAAGTAAAGTTACACTAATTTTAACGATATTTTACTATATTTTTGTGAAAATAACGTTAAAACCATTGGGTTGGTCGGTTAATCAGTCATCATGAGCCGGAGGGTCTCATGGGAAGCAGCCTCTCTATTCCAACGGGGTAGAAGTAAGGCTGTCTACATCATACCCTCCTCATACCCTAACCTTAGCTTTGTTAATGGTAGGATATACTGAGTACGATGATAATGATCTAGTTTCTGCACACTTTTGACAATTTTATGGTGTGTATGAAGTTGTGAATGACCCATAAACAACTTTTGCCCTTTTGTCATTGTTAGCCATTAGGAGCAATTTTTGATTAGTAGCTTAACATTGTGGTTGATTTGCAGGTGATAAAGGATTATTGGCATTGGCCCCTCCCCATCAAGGCATTGATGGTGAATGGAGTGATGGGTCTGGAGTGATTGTATACAAATGGAATGAAAAAACCGATAGACCGAATACTGGGAGGCCTAATTGGAAAAAAAGATGGAGTTGCTGTGCCGAGTATGGTGAAAATGCACCGCCTTGTCGCAAAGGTTGGCATGTCTCCTATGATGATGGCTTTACTTTATTCTAGTTTATCAAACATGTTTAAACAATATGAAGCAGTCTCTCTACCATATTTGGGGTAGGGGTAAGGTATGTTTTCATCTCTCCCCCCAGACCCCACAAAGTGGGATTACACTGGGTACTTGTTGTTGTTGTTAAATTTGTAATTTCATCTCTAAATGTGTACATATACTTCTTTCCAAGATAACATTTGATTCGTCTTACCGTTGTTTGCTGCATGATGGAAGCTACATTTGCAAAAGCTATGCGCGATTGAACCCAAAAGTTACTATGGGAAAATCGTCATGGTAAAACATTTCTTGAGTTTAAAAAGCACAAGGCACACTGAGGTGATAGGATCATTTCATATGTTTACACAAGTTTTAACAAAATAGGTCACTATTTAGCAAAATTTACTTTACATATTCCTAGATTGCTCTTCACAAAGCTACATGATCAAAGATATTGCTTGTTGAAAATCGGATACATGATCGTTCCATCGATTCAAAATTTTACTGATCGTTTATCCGACAGTCTTGAATGACTCGTGGATATGCTTTAACGTCTCCTGGTCCTTTTTCCACTCTGCTGCAGGTGCCATCACAAAATGTGCATACAACTTGTTCTTTGCACAGGTAACCGAGATCAAACTGTGTGCACTCGCGCTATCGATTTCATAAACGTAATACACCTGCCCTTTTTCGTCCTTAGTCTCTTCAGATGTCACTGAATCGGCACCTGCTATTAAATCTTGCAAATTCACATCTGAAAGTGCTAAATTGTTTAGAACTGCCTCTTTTGGAGCTAACTGCCTGAGCCCACCAAGAAACGTTAAATACTCCTTTTCGGTTTTTTTTCTCGGATTATAGAATTCGCTATCGGTTCCATTGGTACCCTTTTCAACTTTTGATACTAAACGCTCTTTCCATCCTTCTGGGATGTCATAGATGTATTCAGCTGAGGCTTTTTTGTCTGAATTTCCACCGTAGCCACCGTAGTTGGCTGCGCTAGCGGCAGTGCCATAGTACGTGGCGTAGGATTCGGCAGCTAGGGATGGAGGAACGGTGGTGGTGCTGGTGGCTATTATGGTGGCTGCAGCTAAGCTAATTGCTGTGGTAGTTAAGTTTGGTATTTGTAGTTTGGTGGTGGATCGGATGGGGAGGTGGGGATTGTTCACCGGAGGTGTGGTGGCGGTGGCGGTGGCGGTGGGGGTGGTAGTGGTGGTGGTGAGGGCGAACGGTGAGAAACTGATGGCCATGGAATTCAGATGGATTGGATTTTTGGTTAAGTTGTTTGTGGGTGTGTTTATTTGTCAAGTGGGATGATGTGTGATTGGTGATGGAGCAACGGATTTTTTTCTTATCCATAATTTGGGTAAATAGCAAAAATAGCCCTTCGGTTATTGACATGTTACTATCATAAGACTCAACTATAATATAAAGGTGTGCAAACCGATTTTTTTTAACCGGTTCCAGTTCTAAACAGGTTATGGTTTTAGTCAACAAAGTCAATAACTGGTTCCAGTTTAGTTCAGGTTTTTGACCGAGTTTTGACATGTTTTAAGTTTTAACCGGTTTTTATCGGTTTTTGGCCGGCTCTGGTTTTGGTAGGGTAAAGATGAAACCGGTTCTGGTTCCATTTACGATATCTCTGAGAAACCGAAACCAACTGTACCCATCGGTTCAGGGATGACCAGTTCTTGTTCGGGTAGTTGATTCGAGTTCAGGAATTAGTTTTTTTGACGGCTCTACTTTAATATATCACTCGTGCCATGTGGGTTTTTAGCAGGGGCGGCCCTGAGAATTGGCGTGCCTAGGACGAGTCGAAAAAAAGGCCCCTTAGCGAATTCAAATATTAAATTGGAGGTGTTCAAAAAAACCAAAAAACCGTTTAATACCGAAAACCGATACGTATTCGTAACTGAAAAAATCGAACCGAATTCTAAATTCGGTTTTCGTTTTTGTTCTAGCTGTATCCAAATTCCGAATTCGGTTTTCGGTTCGGTACCTAACCATATCCGAATTTCGGTTTATAATTTCCTTTTTTTTTATAAATTTGGTTTGTTTGGTTAACTAGATTAAACCGAATTCAATTTTAAATTTATTATCTTATTAATAATATATAAGATTGAATTCGATTTATTCGGTTGAATTCGGCTTATTCAGATCGGTTTATTCGGTCTGTAATCGGTTTATTTGGTTTTAATCGGTTTATTCGATTGAATTCGGTTTATTTGGATCAGTTTATTCGACTTTTGAGCGGTTTATTGGGCTTTCAATTTGTTTATTTGGTTTTAACGGAAATTAGAACCGAACTACTTCTTGAATTCGGTCCGGTTTTTTGGCAGGAAAAAAATTGAAAACCGATTAAACCAAACCGAATAAACCGTTAACCGAACCAATTGACATATTTAGTTTAAAGGGCATAAAAGTAACTTCTTGTACTTAAAAAAATGATTTTTTGCATCCATTAAATAACGTGATTATAAATGTTTTTTTTGGTTCTTCTTGCCGTATTAATTCTCATTTGAATGAATCTATATATATATACGTATAAATAAAATTTTTTGTGCCCCCTCTAAAAATGGGCCCGGAACGGGGGTCGGGTTTGCCCCTCCACCGGGCCGCCCATGGTTTTTAGGTTAATGAATTATTTATTTTAAAAATGTAACTTTACTATGATGAGGTAAAGTATTTAATAAGCCAATTTTAATATTTGAAGTAATCTTAACATCTTTTATAACTAGTTACCCTCAAGTGTGTTGCAACTGAAATTAGTTTTGACAAACATTTTTTCCCTAAAAAAATAGTGTGTTTTGTTTAATATTTAATATATTGTGGGACTATGATGATAGATATTATCATATTATGACAATATGAAATCATGTGTATGTATGTGTGTAATGATAAACGAAAACTCAAATTTTTTGTAAAAATCATAAGAATTTTTTTTACACAGGTGTAAATTAGCTCTCTTTTTTATACGTGTGTGTATATATTGTGTGTGTGTAAACACGTGTATAAATGATTTTTATAGTTCTCGCAATATAGAGTTCTGAAATTAATTCATGTGTTCTTGTATAAAATTATATTTTTTTAAAGAAGTGTAGAACATATTAAAACAATAAACTGTGTACACATGTGAGTTCTATTGTTGTAAAACCCGGCCTAGGCGGCCGAGTACTCGCCACTCGGCCCGTGGCGGAACCGATTTTCTCCAACTCGGCGAAACCAACTCGGAATCGGTGGAACTCGGCCAAAAAAAGCTAGTCCAACTCGGAACAAATAGGTCAAACTCGGTCAATCTCGGGCCAACTCAGTCAAACTCGGACCAACTTGGCCAACTCGGACCAACTTGGTTTTTCGCTGTTTTTTACCGATTTCCCTATTTTTTACTGGTTTTCATTGTTTTCCACCAATTATTGTTTGATTTTCCCTATATATATTTCATTTATGTTGATATTCACTATATATGTTATATATACTATTAAATATATGATATTTGATATATATATATATATATATATATATAATTTTTTAGAAATTATTTTTTTATCATTTATTATATCCGAGTACTCTCCGAGTATTCGCAACTCCCCAACCGACCGTGTAATATACGAGATACTAACCTAGTAATAATAATATATATCTTTTGTGATAAAAAAATTGTTTTTAAGATCCATACGAATAACAATACTATGTAAATTTATTGTTCACATAACACCGCATTTAAAAGAAGACAAGAGAATCATAAAAACTCTATATAAAAATCGCTAAAAATCGAAAATAACATATCCACTCTCAAATGTCATCTAGTCATATCCAACTCATGCCTAGTGGAGGTTATCTTCATCCTACTTATGATTGACGTAATCTGTTGGTTTTATAATTGCTAATCCAAGTTAGGAAAGTTAATGGGTTAAATTTGGTAAATAGATCTAAGTATGTTTTGTACCTGTTCTGCATTATGTCATATGTTTAGGGTATATTATGTCAATAATTAAACGTGTTAATTATGGTTAGGGTTATATTAGTTGTAAATTGATCGATCATATCTATTCAGAAAGTCCATACGTATTTTCTTTTGTTCTTGTTGTTCTTATTTGATTTCTTGATTATGGTTTGCCAAGATTATTTCCTACATAACCTGTGATTCAAGATAATCAAGATCATCCCCTCGCCTCCCTAGGTGTTCAGTGATTCTGTCCTTTCAATTTAGACTACTCTCATCCATGAACAAATCCAATGGTTGTTTACTTGTTTGTTGATATTATTAAAAAAAAACTTTAATTCATAAAAAATGGGCAATCAAGTTGGTGGACCAACCTTTGATTGGTTGTTTTTTTATTAATATTTTTATTTCATGTGACACCTGTCAATTTTTAATTAGGTTGGTTGTGAATAAGAGTGAAAATTATGTTTGGTTGGGTTGTTTGTGAATGAGAGTAAAAAAATTATGTGTGGTTGTTGTATATATGGAATAAAGAGAAATTAATTTTTTAATGAATAGTTTAAGTTGGTTGGTTGTAATTTGTAAATGAAAGTAGTCTTAGTGCCTCCTCCAAGTTTGTATACCAACTATTATAACATGTCCACTAGTAATAATCATCCTTAGTTAATGTAGGTTCCTCTATGTTTAAGATGTTAGTGCTATGGGCATCAGTAGTTGCTGAACTACCAACGAGGCAGTGCCTCAGTGGTACCCCGTGATTCTTCCAAATGGAAGGCCTCAGGTTCGAAACCCTCTCGCAGCGAAAAGGAGTCTGAGGGGGGTTAGGGGGTTTTCCCAGTGGGGTTTCCTCCTGGGTGGTTGTGGGGGCTCATAGGAGGTCAAGGTAACTAGACCTTAGTGACATGGTCTGGAAACAGTGGGCTCACACGTTTGAGATCTTCGCCGTTCAAAAAAAAAGTAGTTGCTGAACTAGTGTGGCAACTAAAGATGCTCGTCCGACCTCAAACTAGGATAATGGCTCCTCTAATACCCTAATGTGACATCCATCATGAGTTCATGTTTGATATTGACTTAACTTAAGTTGACTTGACTTGATTTTGACATTATTTGGTTTGACTTTGCTTAGCTTTGACTTGATTTCTTTTCATTTAGCCTGACTTTAACTGAACTATGACTTTGATTGTTAGAGTGACTTTAGTTTTCACCAATTGACCAAATTTAAAACACATTAAATATGTGTAGACACATATTAGATAAGATTTGATCATGTGTAAGTGACAAGAAGAGAAATGGAGCCTAAACTAGAAGGCTACAATGATGGTTGTGACTTTTAATTTTGTTGGCGATCGTTAATGAAACACATACAAAATAAACTAAACGTACATTAATATTAATAGAAAAAAATGTTTGTAGCAATGTAATGAATTTTAACCCAAGAAATTTCACCTAAAAGTTCATAAAATAGTTGTAACAAAATACTGCATAAGACAAGCTACATATAACATGTGATATAACTTATGGTAAAAAAATGCATACACCTCTTTTCAATTAAGTGAACGTGTAACCTTATAAACCTCATTTTAATCCTCATCATACAACTCATCTCCATAACTTGCAAAAACTCTTTTATCTAGAATACTACTCATGATATTCATCACCATCACCATCACCATCACCATTCAGGTGTAGAACAAGTTTTAATCAAGTTTATGCACCCATTCATTCACTTTGGTAAGCCTTTATAGTTGTTTTGTTCATTCTTTTGTGTCAATTTCATTATCCTAGTCAAGAGTGTTGTAAACATATACGATGGTTTAAGTGGATGTTCATGTGTTTTTATAATCACCATCCATGTTTTGAAACAAACAAAATATTTATGACAAAATCATGTAAAACTTGATTAAAAAAAATAAACATACCAATTCTTGTGAAATATAATAAATCACTTAGAACATCATCATGTATAATCGTCATTTCATGAGAAAACTTTATGATTTCATGTCTTAAATTTTGTTACAAAATCTACTGGAAAATATTAATCCACTTTAACGGCTCATAACTTATTCAAAATATAACAAAATTAAATGCTTTTTTACG
The DNA here is from genome assembly GCA_009363875.1 of Mikania micrantha. NCBI lineage: Eukaryota > Viridiplantae > Streptophyta > Magnoliopsida > Asterales > Asteraceae > Mikania > Mikania micrantha. Next base: position 41,787,938 of record CM018686.1, read on the forward strand.
TAAAACTAAGTTCAAAGAGTATTATTTAAAACCCAAGTGTCTCACAATTTTCCAATGATTTTTGGACCCAAAACCAATTTACAATATATTTAAGTACCCTGAATGCAATATTTTTGGAAGATTGTTATATCAACTTTAAAGGACCATATCTCAGTCAATCCTTAACCAAATTGAGTGATTATGTTCTCAAATTTTTTTTTTGTGTTCATAGGTTTCAAATTTCACTTGTGACATTCAAATTCATAATGATTTGTCACACCCATGTCGTTTGTCATTTGCAGAATGATGAGAATGTGACGAGTCGTATCACATAACACACCGACTTATAAGAAATATTAAAATGCACTTTTTGTTATTAGTTATGGCATACGTGTGTGACAATTAGATGAATCATGTGTAAACGACCATTAATGTCTGAATAATAACTAAACATGTATAATCAATAAAAATAAATTGTCTAACGAATAATGTAAGACCCGATATGTCTAGTACATAATTCATAAAAATATCCTTAATTATCTTACAAACATATTTCAAGGTCATGTAGGTCCTCTAAAAGTCTTTAGCTCAAGTTTGGTCCACATATCTAATTTTCACTAGAAAAGATATGCTCGTAAACGTCAATGTTGATGAGTCCGTAGGTTTAAAACACAAATGCAAGATAAATTAGCCCATTATCCTAGAGTTTGCACATTTGTTATATTGTTACCCAATTGGAACCATTCGACCCCCAATCTATTATTACACACTCATACTCATATCCCAATACCCTTCTAGACACTCTCTGCCACACACACATATGCTTACAAACTCTTGTATGACCCCTTTTTTTGAAACCAAATACCTTATTTACCTCCTCTACAAACCCTTTTCGTCCCTCAAAAATTCACTCATTGCACACTGACAATGAGTTGTTACTTGTTAGTAGTTTCTTTTGTTGGTGGTGTGATGGCCTGAGTGCTTTGGTTTTCTCTTGTGGTTTGGATCTCGGTTAGGGTTTTCCAAGTTTAGAGTTGTAAGTGGGTTGTGGGTGTTTTGGGGTTGGTGTGGCTATAGATTTGGAACTTCCATATTCAAACATGGGTTTTAGGGATTTGGGACTTCCATGTTCAAACATTTGTTTTGGGGCTGCATCTATCTCCACTTGAGCTGCTTTTGTTTAGTTGTTTTGTTCTTACTTGGGCCAAATGTGTTGTTGAGCCTAGTGCTCTTGGGCTGTGCTAGCCTTTAAGGCTTCTTATTAGGATGACTTAGGCATTTTACTTGGCTTTTTTGGGAGATTGTAGTTTGTTTATAGCTAGTAGTTTGTTTTCATTTAGAGATGTAGAGTGGGTTTGTGTAGTGAAAGTTTGTTTGGGACGGGCATGCCCATGCTCGTGTAGTCATGTTGGTCCTTTTGTGTTGCGTTCTCAGTTCTCTCCTACTTTGGCAAATGTACAAGGAGAGGGGAGATGAGCTTGTTTTTATTACGTATTTGGTCTATTATACATATTTTCGGGGCGAAGCCATTTATCAAAAAAAATTATATGCAACATGAGTCAACTGTGACAGTTGCATACGAGAATTTACGTCATCAATGATGTGAGCACATTTGATCGTTATAGAAATCCATGTTGATTTAATAATTGTAATTATTACAGGTTGATAGTAGGTGAGAAATTATGAACGTGGGCGAAAACCGTGTTCAAAACGGAGTCCTGGATTGTCCGGAATCGAAAAACGAAGAAAAATCACTAAGTGTTGGTCGATTGGACTCATCGCGGTACGCGGAGGTGGGCTTGGAAGTTCTCCGCGGTACGCGATGCACGAAAGAAATCTGAGATCTCCGGATTTCTCCGCGGTACGCGAAGCATTTTTGGGCTTTTGGTCGCGGTACGCGACGGATGTGGCGGTGCAGTGATCTGATCTATTTCATCAGATTTCATGCAAGAAAGAAGTTATTCTTCTTCTTGTTTCTGTTTCGCAAACCAGACGAAAACACACACATATACATCATCTAAATCTATCTTTCAAGCCATCTGAAGCTAAGGATCGCACCAGGGATCATCATAACAAGTTCTGATCGTTATTTTGAAGTCAGAAATCCGTCAGATTAGGTAATGATCCGTTTAAACTTTCTGGTTTGATTTTGATTGATTAGATCTTGATTTTGAACGTAATGATATAGTTAGGATTGTTGATTATTGCCTAAATGATGGCTAGGATTGATTATAAACAAAGAACACGAAGTTCTAACGGTTAAATCCTTGTTTTGATCCGTTGTAATGCCCGGTTTGCATGAAACCATAACTATGATTATAATGGTTTAACCCATTTGATTATGACAATGTAGGTGATTAGTTTGATTAATCTTTGAAATGCAAAGGTTAAATTCAAGTATTTCAAACTAATCATAATCATTAACATACTTATTGGAACGATTATCTGATGTTTATGATAACAATCAGATTAGTATGTTTAACATGATTATTACATCTATTATGATACTACATTGTGATATCTCATGATAATTGGGTAATCAATAACAAGGATTGATCCTTCCTAAGCCATTAAATTATCTAGAAACTGTTACAGTATCATAATCAACAACATTAACTATTTGGTTAATCTAAGATTATTCTGATTAATCTAGAGTGTCATCAGCTTTGTGTTAGGAATCTAATGCAATGTAGGTTCCTACATTATCATACATTGTATGATATGACATTAAATTAATTAATTATATAATTAATATCGAGTTGATGATTTACTAAGCAATGTCTTTGACATTGAACGTTCAGAAGGATCTAATCAGTAAACTAGAACATAAATAACTTATTAAAGATAACTAAATGCAGAATCATCTCTGTACTATCAGTTTGGTGATACACTGCTACCATATTATCATCAGGTGAGTTTCGTACAACCCCTTTTATTTTATTTTTAATCTTTTAAAACATCGGGGGACATTGCAAACTGTTGTCTGAACATATGATATGCATCAATGATATATGTGTGATTTCATGTGATTTTGTGGGATTTCATGGGATTTTGCCTGTAGACTGTACTCTATCATGGAACTGAAAGTCCTCATTCTTGAACTGTATCTAGTGAACCCATGTGTGGCCGAACAGAAAACATTGATAGTACTATTGGTTGACACCCCATTCGCTGGGAGGATTGCATCTCCCCTTGTGTGAATGTTTGTTATCTGTTTCCTGAACTTCTTAATGGTATGATAGTCATTAAGATAATGAGGCACTAAGATATGTACCGACGGGTAATATCTTGAGAACTGAACTAGACGTCCGAAAGGAACTAGATACGGGTCCCATGGTTATCCGGAACTGAACTTTTGAGAATGTACTTATCATATCATATTGTTTTAAATTAAACTGTCGATCTCACCAGCTTTGTGCTGACGTTTCAAACTCAAACCTTTTTGCAGGTAAACCATAGTAGCCGGTGAGGATGCACTTTTGGAACAGTTGCACTTTAATAATTAGTATTGTAATTAAATAAATGTAGCTTTAATGTGATTATTATTGCGACACCCTTGTAATGTATTTACTTTAAGTTAATCTGTGTGCTTATGATATTGGTTCAAGTAAGTCACCCCTCACCTCGGAGACATCACCACTATGCTTCCGCAACCGGTTCAGTGACGTCAGGCTGTACGTGAGGTGACGAGGGGTGGGGGTGTGACAGGGTGGTATCAGAGCCACAGGTTATAGAGAATTAGGTTGACTTAGAAACCTAGACTATAACCATAGGTTCGTATAGTTACACAGAGAGCACCGAACATTAATATTGAACAAAACTTGTTTTGAATTAAGCCAGGATAATCAGGTGGTACAAACTACAGTTTTGACTGGCCAGCACAACTGTAATTTGCAACACGTGTGCATTCTAGTTTATTTTAATTCAAGCAGAACCTTAATAACTATAAAGACGAATAGCTGCTCTAAGATAGGAGAGTCCTCACAGCAGGCGGAGCTTAGGGCACAGCTTCGCCAGGTGACCTTAGATCTTCAGGGGACTCGACTAGAGTTACAGGAGTCTCGTGCTATTGGGGAAGATACACGTACCACTGTGTTCGAGATACTCACATCTCATCTGTTGTTGATGGAACAGATGAATGCACTGGATGCTGGCTCGCAAGCTTGGCGGGCTATGATCGAGGAGAGGATGAGGAGAACCGTGATTCAGGGGATGATAGCTGCATTTTGGCAGCGAGTGATAGTGATGAGAGGAGTGATGATGGGAGTGTTAGAGGGTATGAGCTTAGAGGCTAGGTTATTATGTGTGGCTATAGGGTTGGTCATTATAGCCATGGTGTTGGACGGATTATGGTATTTTCTGCGGTGAGGATTGATTGGAGGCGGAACAGTTGTGACTTTGTTGTACATATGATGTGATATAGTGTGATCAGTAGTTGTGAGAGTGGGATATTTTGGTATGGACAGATCCTGAGTTGTGAGATGTAGTGTATGATGTTGTTGGTTTAGAGTATTATGACTTTTGGTTGTATCGAAACTTGGTATGTATAAAACTATGGTACTGTAATATATGGGTGTTTTTGTATATATGTTGTACAATGAACTTTGTGTGTAAACTATAATTAATTTTTCTGTGTGAAAACATAACAGTATGCGAACGAATTAATATGAGAACATGTCAAACTAATATATATTTCGCTGAAATACAGTACGGGAACAATACTGTATGCGAATATATTGAACTAATATATATATTTCGCTGAAATACAGTACGGGAACAATACTGTATGCGAATATATTGAACTAATATATATATTTCGCTGAAATACAGTACGGGAACAATACTGTATGCGAATATATTGAACTAAAATATATATTTTGCTGGAATACAGTACGGAGCAATACTGTATGCAAATATATCTGTAACTTAAGTACAGTACGAGAGCCATACTGTACAAGAACATGTCTGAATTGTGAATGTATCTAATTGTGAATGTGTCTATAACTTAAGTACAGTACGAGAGCCATACTGTACGAGAACATGTCTGAATTGTGAACGTATCTAATTGTGAATGTGTCTATAATTTAAGTACAGTACGAGAGCCATACTGTACGAGAACATGTCTGAATTGTGAACGTATCTAATTGTGAATGTGTCTATAACTTAAGTACAGTACGAGAGCCATACTGTATGAGAACATGTCTGAATTGTGAACGTATCTAATTGTGAATGTGTCTATAACTTAAGTACAGTACGAGAGCCATACTGTACGAGAACATGTCTGAATTGTGAACGTATCTAATTGTGAATGTGTCTATAACTTAAATACAGTACGAGAGCCATACTGTACGAGAACATGTCTGAATTGTGAACGTATCTAATTGTGAATATGTCTGGAACTAAAGTACAGTACGAGAGCCATACTGTACGAGAACATATCTATAGTCTGTATGAGAACTTAATGTATGAACTGAGAACATATTAGAGAACTTGTCTGAGAACATGTCCTAGTCCTGTATGAACATATCTTTAAAAACATGTGTTGCAATGCAATGAGCTGGGTAAGACTCTAACATGTTTTTGAAATAACAGGACTAAGTATAACTACGAACAATTGTGTGATCTGTGTGTAATGTGAACATGTCTGGACTGAATTTATGTAGTTATACTGTATTCTTAAAATCACCTTTTAATACAACTTTTCAGTGTAACTGAATGGGATTGTATTTATGGGATAGAACGGGTTATATCTTTAATGTTCTTGAACTGACCTGAGTTTTGTCTGCTTGTAAGCAGAATAATGGCTCCTAAACGAGGTCGACCAGCTAAGAGAGCTACTCAGAACATTACAAACCCTGAACCGAATCAAATTCCACCTTTGAATGTTGACTCAAATCCGGATCCGCATGTTAATCCGGAAGCGAACGTAGTTCCACCTGGGAACTTGGAAACGCATACTACTCCACCAGTGAACCCTGGAGCAGGCATTGTTCCACCTGCTGGTACAAGCGGATCTGAAACAAATGAGGCTATGATAGCTCGCATTGTGCGTGAACAACTATCTGCTTGTGGTGTTCTGACACAACACCAACCACATATCACTGCAGGTTCTGGTGGGGATCATGATCATGTTGAACATAATGCTACTGGTGGTCACGTTGAAACTCATACCACTACCGGTACCACTACTATTGTTCCTGATCCACCTCGACAGGGATGTACTTACAAGTATTTTGCTTCCTGTAACCCTCCTACTTTTACTGGCAAAGAAGGAGCGGCTGGTCTAATAAGGTGGATTGAGGAAATGGAAACTAAGCTCAAAATCAGTCAGTGTTTGGAGGAGCATAAGGTGTCTTATGCTGCCTGTTCTTTGAAAGATTCTGCTTTGACCTGGTGGAATACCCAGGCCAAGACTTTGGGTTCAGCCACAGTTGACTCGATGGGCTGGAACGATTTCAAAACTCTGATTAGATCAGAGTACTGTCCCATCACTGAAATTCAAAAACTCCAGGAGGAATTCTGGAATCATTCTATGATTGGTGCTGATTGTCTGGCTTACACCGATCGTTTCCATGAACTTACTTGTTTGCTTCCTGACATGTTTCCTACGGAAGCCGCTTTAATCGAGAAGTACATTAAGGGTCTGATTCCTCAGATACGAGGAATGGTGACTGCTGCTGAACCTACAACCCTGAAACATACGATTCTTTTGACCACTAAGCTTACCAATGAGGCGGTAAGGAGTGGTACTCTGTCTTTGAAACCTCAGACGGTTCATAGTCGTAGTGATGTCGGTACCTCGAATGTGTCAAAAGGTACCAAACGAAAGTGGTTTGGCAAAACCAAGGCGAAGGCTCCGGCTGAGATCACCCAGAGCAAGCCAACTGTGAAAAACTATGGTGCAAATGTTCCTGAGAGGAAAACTTATACTGGGCAGGCGCCCAAATGCAATAAGTGTCCACTCCATCACACGGGACCATGTCCTGTTTGTCTGAACTGTAACCGAGTTGGACATTATGCTAAATATTGCAACTTTCCTGCTCAGACACCAAACCAAGCACCACGACAAACCACTCAAACCAACCGGTCATGTTACAAATGTGGAAGCCCTGATCATCTCATACGAAACTGTCCGAACAATAACACCAATCCGGGAACTGAAGCTAGGGGGAGAGCTTTTCAGATTGGTGCGACCGAGGCGAGACATGATGCAAATATTGTTACTGGTACGTTTCTTCTTAATAATCTTTACGCATCAGTTTTGTTTGACACAGGAGCGGATAAGAGCTTTATCTCTCCTGAATTTGCATCATTAATTTCATTGCCTACGGTAGATCTAGAAACTCCTTATGTCATTGAACTTGCTAATGGCAAGTTAATCAAAACTAACAGTGTTATTCAAGGATGTTCCTTGAATTTGAATGATCATCTTTTCAAAATTAATTTACTTCCTATTGAGCTTGGGAGCTTTGATGTCGTTGTTGGTATGGACTGGCTTTCTAATAACCAAGCGGAAGTTGTCTGTCAAAACAAGGTGATCCGCATTCCATTACCTAACGGTAATACACTGATAGTTCAAGGAGAACGAGCTGGTAGAAAACTTGGTATCATATCTTGTATGCGAGCTCAGAAGTTCTTAAGGAAAGGTTGTTATGCTTTCCTAGCACATGTGACTGAGCACAATTCTTCACCCAAACAAATCACAGATATCCCAGTAGTCAAGGATTTTCCTGAAGTCTTTCCTGAGGACATATCAGGATTACCCCCAGTGAGACAAGTTGAATTTCGAATCGACTTGATTCCAGGTGCAGCACCTGTTGCTAAAGCCCCGTATCGGCTTGCACCATCCGAAATGCAAGAACTTTCAGGTCAATTGCAAGAACTGTTAGACAAAGGTTTTATCAGACCTAGTTTCTCACCCTGGGGAGCACCTATTCTTTTTGTGAAAAAGAAGGATGGTTCATTCAGAATGTGTATTGACTACAGGGAACTCAATAAACTGACAATCAAGAACCGTTATCCACTACCTCGTATCGATGATCTGTTTGATCAACTACAAGGTGCTACTTATTTTTCAAAAATCGATTTGAGATCTGGATATCATCAGTTACGTATTCATGATGATGACATTCCTAAAACTGCTTTCAGAACTCGATACGGACATTACGAATTTCTAGTAATGCCGTTTGGTTTAACAAATGCACCAGCAGTTTTCATGGATCTGATGAATCGAGTATGTAGACCTTATCTGGATAAATTTGTGATTGTGTTTATTGATGATATTCTTATTTATTCTCGAAATCAACAAGAACATGCTCAACACTTGAAATTAATTCTAGAACTTTTGGCACGTGAAAAATTATATGCCAAATTCTCCAAGTGTGAGTTCTGGTTACGAGAAGTTCAATTTCTTGGTCATGTAGTAAATCAGAACGGTATTCAAGTGGATCCCAGTAAGATTCAGGCGGTGAAACAATGGGAGACACCACGAACCCCGACTGAAATACGTCAATTCTTGGGGTTGGCAGGTTATTATCGTCGGTTTATCAAGAACTTTTCAAAGATAGCCTTGCCACTGACTACATTGACACAGAAAAATCAACCGTTTGTATGGAATTCTCAACAGGAGGAGGCGTTCCAACTGTTGAAACACAAACTCTGCAACGCACCTATCTTGGCACTACCGGAAGGTATTGATAACTTCACAGTATATTGTGATGCTTCTTGTCAAGGTCTTGGATGTGTTTTAATGCAGAACGATAAAGTGATTGCTTATGCTTCTCGGCAGTTGAAAGTACACGAGAAGAACTATACTACTCATGATCTAGAACTTGGTGCAGTAGTGTTTGCACTCAAAATTTGGAGACACTATTTGTACGGAACTAGGTGTATTATATACACTGATCACAAAAGCCTCCAACACATTCTAGATCAGAAAATGTTGAACATGCGACAGAGGCGATGGGTTGAACTGTTGAACGATTACGACTGTGAGATTCGTTATCACCCAGGCAAAGCAAATGTTGTAGCTGATGTTTTAAGTCGCAAGGAACGAGTCAAGCCTTTACGTGTGAAAGCGTTAGGTATGACTATTCAAACCAGTCTAATTCCTCAAATCAAAGACGCTCAGCAACAAGCTTTACAAGCAACGAACTATTCTGCTGAGGGACTGAGAGGATTAGATAAGAAACTTGATACAAAAGACGATGAACTATTGTATTTCAAAGACCGAATGTGGGTTCCTCTATTCGGTAAATCTCGAACAATTATCTTGGATGAGGCGCACAAATCCAGGTATTCTATTCATCCAGGTGCTGATAAAATGTATAAAGATCTTAAAGACTTTTACTGGTGGCCTGGAATGAAGAAACAAATAGCTGAATACGTGGACCGATGTCTAACATGTCTCAAAGTTAAGGCTGAACATCAACGACCTTCTGGGTTATTGCAACAACCTGAGATTCCCATGTGGAAATGGGATCAGATCTCTATGGATTTCATTACTAAATTACCCAGAACATCACGTAATCATGACTCTATATGGGTTATCGTTGATCGCCTTACTAAATCTGCGCATTTCTTACCCATCCGAGAAGATTATTCTATGGATCGACTCGCTAAACTTTATGTTAATGAGATTGTATCTCGACATGGAGTACCGATCTCTATCATTTCTGACAGAGATAGTCGATTTATGTCACGATTTTGGCAAACTCTTCAGAATGCTTTGGGCACTCAAATCAATATGAGCACTGCTTATCATCCTCAAACAGACGGGCAGACTGAACGAACAAATCAAACTCTTGAGGATATGCTTAGAAGTTGTGTGATTGATTTTGGAGGTAGCTGGGATATTCATCTTCCACTTGTTGAATTCTCATACAATAACAGCTACCATACTAGTATTCAATGCGCTCCATTCGAAGCACTTTATGGACGCAAGTGTAGATCACCTATCTGTTGGTCAGAGGTAGGTGAAAGTCAAATCATAGGCCCAGAACTCATTCAGGAAACAACAGATAAGATCGCACTCATTCAGGAACGAATCAAAACTGCTCGCGATCGTCAAAAGAGTTATGCTAATAATCGCCGTAGACCACTCGAATTTCAAGTAGGTGATCGAGTAATGTTGAAAGTGTCACCTTGGAAAGGCATTTTCAGATTCGGAAAGAGAGGTAAACTTTCACCAAGATTTGTAGGACCATTCAAAATTCTTGAACGAATTGGGTCAGTAGCCTACAGACTTGAATTACCTCCTGAACTCGGTAACATTCACGATGTCTTTCATGTATCCAATCTGAAAAAGTGTTTAATTGATGAATCATTGATCGTACCTCTAGAAGAGATTCATATTGATGAAAAACTTCAGTTCAGTGAAGAACCAGTAGAGGTAATGGATCGAGAAATGAAAGTGTTGAAACGTGGTCGTATACCAATCGTTAAAGTACGATGGAACTCGCAACGTGGACCTAAGTATACGTGGGAACGTGAAGATCAAATGAAGTTAAAATATCCACATCTATTCTCATAAACGATTGTCATAATGTAAGTCTTCACTAAATTTCGGGACGAAATTTCTCTAACAGGAGGAGACTGTGACAGTTGCATACGAGAATTTACGTCATCAATGATGTGAGCACATTTGATCGTTATAGAAATCCATGTTGATTTAATAATTGTAATTATTACAGGTTGATAGTAGGTGAGAAATTATGAACGTGGGCGAAAACCGTGTTCAAAACGGAGTCCTGGATTGTCCGGAATCGAAAAACGAAGAAAAATCACTAAGTGTTGGTCGATTGGACTCATCGCGGTACGCGGAGGTGGGCTTGGAAGTTCTCCGCGGTACGCGATGCACGAAAGAAATCTGAGATCTCCGGATTTCTCCGCGGTACGCGAAGCATTTTTGGGCTTTTGGTCGCGGTACGCGACGGATGTGGCGGTGCAGTGATCTGATCTATTTCATCAGATTTCATGCAAGAAAGAAGTTATTCTTCTTCTTGTTTCTGTTTCGCAAACCAGACGAAAACACACACATATACATCATCTAAATCTATCTTTCAAGCCATCTGAAGCTAAGGATCGCACCAGGGATCATCATAACAAGTTCTGATCGTTATTTTGAAGTCAGAAATCCGTCAGATTAGGTAATGATCCGTTTAAACTTTCTGGTTTGATTTTGATTGATTAGATCTTGATTTTGAACGTAATGATATAGTTAGGATTGTTGATTATTGCCTAAATGATGGCTAGGATTGATTATAAACAAAGAACACGAAGTTCTAACGGTTAAATCCTTGTTTTGATCCGTTGTAATGCCCGGTTTGCATGAAACCATAACTATGATTATAATGGTTTAACCCATTTGATTATGACAATGTAGGTGATTAGTTTGATTAATCTTTGAAATGCAAAGGTTAAATTCAAGTATTTCAAACTAATCATAATCATTAACATACTTATTGGAACGATTATCTGATGTTTATGATAACAATCAGATTAGTATGTTTAACATGATTATTACATCTATTATGATACTACATTGTGATATCTCATGATAATTGGGTAATCAATAACAAGGATTGATCCTTCCTAAGCCATTAAATTATCTAGAAACTGTTACAGTATCATAATCAACAACATTAACTATTTGGTTAATCTAAGATTATTCTGATTAATCTAGAGTGTCATCAGCTTTGTGTTAGGAATCTAATGCAATGTAGGTTCCTACATTATCATACATTGTATGATATGACATTAAATTAATTAATTATATAATTAATATCGAGTTGATGATTTACTAAGCAATGTCTTTGACATTGAACGTTCAGAAGGATCTAATCAGTAAACTAGAACATAAATAACTTATTAAAGATAACTAAATGCAGAATCATCTCTGTACTATCAGTTTGGTGATACACTGCTACCATATTATCATCAGGTGAGTTTCGTACAACCCCTTTTATTTTATTTTTAATCTTTTAAAACATCGGGGGACATTGCAAACTGTTGTCTGAACATATGATATGCATCAATGATATATGTGTGATTTCATGTGATTTTGTGGGATTTCATGGGATTTTGCCTGTAGACTGTACTCTATCATGGAACTGAAAGTCCTCATTCTTGAACTGTATCTAGTGAACCCATGTGTGGCCGAACAGAAAACATTGATAGTACTATTGGTTGACACCCCATTCGCTGGGAGGATTGCATCTCCCCTTGTGTGAATGTTTGTTATCTGTTTCCTGAACTTCTTAATGGTATGATAGTCATTAAGATAATGAGGCACTAAGATATGTACCGACGGGTAATATCTTGAGAACTAAACTAGACGTCCGAAAGGAACTAGATACGGGTCCCATGGTTATCCGGAACTGAACTTTTGAGAATGTACTTATCATATCATATTGTTTTAAATTAAACTGTCGATCTCACCAGCTTTGTGCTGACGTTTCAAACTCAAACCTTTTTGCAGGTAAACCATAGTAGCCGGTGAGGATGCACTTTTGGAACAGTTGCACTTTAATAATTAGTATTGTAATTAAATAAATGTAGCTTTAATGTGATTATTATTGCGACACCCTTGTAATGTATTTACTTTAAGTTAATCTGTGTGCTTATGATATTGGTTCAAGTAAGTCACCCCTCACCTCGGAGACATCACCACTATGCTTCCGCAACCGGTTCAGTGACGTCAGGCTGTACGTGAGGTGACGAGGGGTGGGGGTGTGACATCAACATAACTTACACACATACGCATATGATTACACCCACACAACTCACCCATGCAACTCATACCTACAAAATTTCACACGCGCACACACATTTTCATTTGCTGTTATTTCAGTCACTATAACCAAATAAATAATACATGTACTCATACTTGTAACTTATGGACAGAAGAGGAGGAGGGGCGATCGCCTCCGGCCCTATTAAAGCTCCATCCCTGCTAACACAATAACCATTCTGATTAGAACCCCGTAACCACGCGATATTGCCCCATGCTTGAAACCCATCATAACATTATATGCAAACAACAATACGTACCTTAAACAAGTGATCTAGACGCACCAAGAACTAGTTACACTTGTGACGAAGCTTGATACAACGATACATGAACCTTGTTTCCTCTTTGTTTTGCCGTCACACCAAGGTCATCTCAAGCCTTTGGTGGCCCAAAGCGGAGATAAAAATCAGGGCCATCTTTCGTCGAAAACTATAGGGGGTCCTGGTTCCGGGACGCGCCACATACCGTCAAGGGAATACTAATCGTCGTCGTGTACCGCGTTGACTTGTCGACGCAATTGTTGAAATTCTCCTTCGCATACCGCGATGGATATCAGCAAACTCCCTTGCGTACCGCGATGGTTCTTGGGCAGAACCAATTACACAAATTTCATTATTCGGTTTGTTTTATGTTTAGTTTACGTTCATTTCGTTATCGTTTTTCAACATACGTTTCAATTTAGTTCTTCACGTGTTCACGTATTAGTTATAATTTTACATTTGAATTCGTTATTTGGTAGTTCACCAACGTTTGTGATTTCAAGACACGCGCGTGCAATCCTGGTAATTCCTCGAATTACCGTATCAAATTGTTTGTGTTTGGACTAATGTATCACGTGTCACACTAAATGATTCTAAATTAAGTGCCACGTATGATTAAACATTTAAATAATACTAAATTCAAATGTGATGGCTTAACTGGATTTTATGGGGTGTCACAACATACGCAGATTTTGACTTTAGAATAACATGATTTAGATATAGGCATGCATAACATCCTAAAGATTACAAAAGAATATAAAGAGGGGGTAAGAGAGAAACTCACCTCGATTAACGAATAACATATTTTCCTTTAATAGTTGTTTAGCTAATCCAAGAGTATCTCAATAAAGGTCATGCTTCTAGGAATCACACATCACTTGAATATTTGTACAAAAAAATAACTTAGTGTTTCCAAAACCCCACTTAAAATGTTTTGAATGTTTTATGATTGATAATAATCTTTGAATCACACATTTTAGTTTAAGTAGTCTTTATATCTCTATAGAATATGTAAATATTGATATATATATATATATATATATATATATATATATATAAACGTACGTACGCACGCACATAAAATATTAATATAAGTTTAATACACACACACATACATATATTTATTTTTATTAGTATTTTCTTATCACACCTCAACCTACGACGTAATACATTGAGGTGCGATTTGGAATTGTCCAAAATCTTATGATGCTATTTGTAAATTTCAGTATTTAAACAATCCCAATTAAACTTCAACTCATTCATAACATTCAAACAAATAACATAACATTCAAGATCATAAATAACAAAAAAACAATACATAACAATGTTCTTATTTAAAATCGAATAGGCCCATATAGTCTTATGTCTCGTCTTTGTCTCTAACATGTTACACATGTAAAATAAAGGTTGAATCAAGCATTTGCATAGATAGAGAGAACTCAAAGATTTATAAATATATATAGATATATATATATATATATATATATATGTGTGTGTGTGTGTGTGTGTTCAAATGAGAACTATTTAAACTTGAGAACTAAAAGAACCAATTTTAACCACAAGTTTAGAAGGGTATAAAAGTAACTTCCCCTATTTTAAAGGAAAATTACTTTTATACCCTTTAAAATATGTGGTTCAAAATTAGTTCTTATGGTTCTTTGATGTTTAATGGTTCTCAATAGAATAAGTCCCTATATATATATATATATATATATATATATATATATATATATATATATATATATATATATATATATATATATATATATATATATATATAGTATAAGGTTTGGCTAGAAAGTCTAGAAACCATGAGAAGTGTGAGAAGGGATCTCAACCATTAGATCAATTTGTTTTGTGGTTGAGATTAATCTTTTAACACCCGAAAATCTAGCAATCTAAAAATAAACGTGCGAGATTTCGGTAACTGTTGATGTTCGAAGAATTGCGTTATCAAAGAAATAAGCACATTTGATCGTGTTTGAAATCCACAATGATATGTGTGACAACTCAAAATTCTCAGGTTAGAATCATAACTTGAAAATGAAGAGAATGAGTGTAAGCGAAATCGTGAAACGAGGCTCCGATTTCAAGATACACTGAATCGAATATAGCAATAGATTAGAGGTCAAATATTTTGAACTCTTTAGGTCATGAGATTATAACCATTGGAAAGAGCTCGAAAAATCGTGAACGTAGGCGAAAACCGTGCGCAAAACGGAGTTCGTATGCTCCCGGAATCGCGAAACGAAGATAAGATCAAAATCTGGCCGCCATGGACCCGCGCGGTACGCCCCAGACCACCGTCTGGGGTGGGGCGATGCGCCTGACGTCATCCGGACGCAAAAGTTGCTTAAAAAGTCAGTTTTTCATCTAGAAGCCATAATTTTTGCTTCTATTCGACGATTCAGCCTCTACACCCACGAAAAATCACATCCAATCCATCTTAACTTCAATTTTGAAGGCTTCTCAAGGTTTAGATCGAACCAGGGAACGTTTCTGCAAGCCCAGATCGTCTTTTTAACCGCAGAACTCCGTCTGAAGAGGTAACGGTTCATTCTAACCTTCTAGACTGATAATGAATGATTAAATCTTGTTTCTGAACGTGATGATATAGTTAGGGTTGTTGATTATTGCCTAGATGATGGCTAGGATTGATTTTAAGTGAAGAACTCGAACTGTTAATGGGAAAATCCTTGCTTTGAGCCGTTGTAATGCCCGGTTTGCATGGAATCATAACAATGGTTATAGTGGTTTAGACCATTTGATTATGACTTGGCAGATGATTAGTTTGATTAATTTTGATATGTAAGGTTAATTCCAAGTGTTTCAAACTAATCACAATCATTAACATACTCATTGGAAGGATTATCTGATGTTTATGATAACAGGAAGATCAGTATGTTAAACATGGTTAATAAACCTATTCTAATACTACGTTGTGATATTTCATGATATCTGGGTAATCAATGACAAGGATTATCATTTCTAAGCCATTAATCTGTCTAGGAACCTGTTTAATGAGATAATCAACAACATTAACTATTTGATGACTATCAAGGCAATGTCTTCGACATTGAACGTTCAGAAAGATTCAATCAGTAAGTTAGCAACGCCTAAGACGAATTAAGTAAATAAGAGAATACGCTTATTTAAGCCGAGCGAATAAGAAATCTTTAAGCATAGCAAGATTGTAAAGATAAGAATGTTCAAAATGAGTGTAAGCATAATTTTGAAATAAAGTACCGAATGAAAGTTACGATATGCCGAAGTTTTGAGCGGTAATCGTAAGTTGAGAACCTTCAGGATAAGGTTATAATCATGATGATATGTTCATATTAATAGGATATCATTGTGAAGTGAGAAAGTAAGGAAAGGAAGAGGAGCTATCAAATTGTGCTATAGCTCAGGTGAGTTCTATGAGCCCTCTTTTACTATTTTAAGGTTTTAGGGCTGACATGCATGTTATAAAGTTATTGTATGTAAATGAATGTTTTATCTGGCTATGGTCAGATAAGAGAATATGTTATAGTAAAGAACGTTTCAAGTTATAAAGTTATTGTATGAAAGTGATTTCAACCTGATTATGATCAGGTAAAGAATGTTTTCAGGCAAGGAATGTTTTAAAGTAAATAATGTTTTAAGTCTCAACTACGGTTGAGAAGTAAATGATTTTAAGAGCCTCAGCTGAGATGTCAGGAATGTTTTAAAGACTCAACTACGGTTGAGAAATGAATGATTTTAAAAGTCTCAGCTAAGGTGTAAAGAATGATTTAAAGTCTCAACTGCGGTTGAGAGTAAAAAGAATGTTTTAAGTCTCAGCTGCGGTTGAGAGTATAAAGAATGTTCGAACTCTCAACCGAGGTTGAGAAGGAAAATGATTTTTGAAAGACATCGACCGAGGTCGAGCAGGAAATGTGATAATGAAGTCCCGGCTGCGGTTGGGCAAAACTGGAGCACTGCGGTGCAAGGAAATGTTTATGCTTATGATGGTTTAAACTATTTAAACCATGTTATGTATGAATGAAGTATGTAACGAAGTCTTGTACCGGTATGAGCCGTCAACTTCGGTTGAAGGTTGAGGAAGTCCTGTAAAAGAACAGGCCTGTCGACTATGTGTCGTCAATTGAGTAAGTCTCTTACATGTATGAGCCTGTCAACTTCGGGTTTTCAGTTGAGTAAGTCTTGTATTTATACAAGCCTGTCGACTGCGGGTCGTCAGTTGAGGTGTCTTGTGCTGCACAAGTCTGTTGACTTCGGGTCAACAGTTGAGGCTAAATTTTGTGCATTGTATGTTTGATGTAACGAGAAAATGTATGTTATGTTTATGAAATATTTTATGTTCAGTATGATTAAGACTGTTGACTTCGGTCAACAGTGAAGGCTAATGTTTTATGTATAGTAAAGATTTTTATGAAAAATTAACTTAGAACTCACCAGCGAAAGCTGACTTGTTTTAGCATGCATGTCAGGTTAATCAGGTTATGATGGAGATAGGATGGCTCGTGGCATGACAAGATGACTACCTATTCAAGAGCTGGCATTCCTGTTAGGATTAAATGTTATGTAAAGACTTCCGCTGTTAAAATATGTGATTATTCTACGGTTTAAGAGCTATGCTTTTGATGTTTAACCAACAGAGGGACTCCCTGGGAACAGGGCGTCACAAATCTGGTGGTATTTTCGTAATTAATTATAAGTTAAAACCATCAGTAGGGGTAGAATGGGAAGATCTAGCAAAAATTCTACACATGCAAGTCACATGCATTTTCCTCCATCTTTTTTAAACGTTCATAACTTTTTTATACGTTATTATTTTTTTTAAAAAGTTACACCATAAAATCGAGTATTTCTTTATCTTTATAACGAGTATAGTATTAATTGTTTAAAAAAATTAACAAAACTAGATGTTCATAAAACTTGCATTTTTATGGCGTTTTTGAAACACTACTAGCAGAACATAAAACACCATATGACATTTTATGGCGTTTTTGATATGTTTTAAGAAACTGGTTTTTTATGGTGTTTTTTCGTAGGTTAATGAAAGTTAGCGTTTATGGTGTTTTTTGAATGCTCATAAAACACTTTGATGTTTTTCACTAAATAAACAAAAATGTTAACAAATGTTTTATGGTGTTTATTTTACGCCACTTCTAAATTTTTCTCAGATAACAATATTTTATGGTGTTTTTATCTTGGAAATACACATGGTGTTTTCATTCAGCAAATGTACATGTTGTTGAATACATACATTCGTTTTATTTTGTAAATCAACGTGGTGTTTTGCGAATTTTGGTGTTTTATCGTAGGTGCATGAAAACTAAACATTTTATGGTTTTTTTGATGTTCATAAAATTACTTGTTTTATAGTGTTTTTTAATGAATAAACAAAAAGAAAAATGATGCTTTATGGTGTTCTTCTGTATGTTTTTTCTTAAGTTCACAATTTTCTTCGAATAACAATGTTTTATGGTGTTTTATCTTTAAAATACATGCTGTGTTTTTATTCAGCAAATGCACATAGAAAACACCATAAAATGCCCCTATGTAAAATTATGAAGTTTAAAAACACCAAGTGCAAAATTAAGCGTTTTATTTTGTTTAGTGCTCAAAAACACCATAAAACATTTAGTTTCATCCTGCAAAAACACCGTAAAGCAAAAACAACATAAAATCAAGCATAAATGTGCTTTATGGTGTTTTTCAATATATTTTATTCGATAATACCATAAAACGAAACTTAAAAAACACCAGGTTTAAACTCAAGTGTTTATGGTGTTTTTTGCATTCAAAAACACCATAAAATGCCGTGTGGTGTTTTATGTTCTGCTAGTAGTGTTCAAAAACACCATAAAAACGCAAGTTTCATGAACATCTTAGTTTTGTTAATTTTTTTAATATAGCAATATTATACTCGTTAAAAAGGTAAAAAAACGTTTGATTTTATGGTGTAATTTTTTAAAAAAATGTTAACGTGTAAAATAGTTACGAACATTTAAAAAAATGGATAAAGTTGCATGTGACTTGCATGTGCAAGCTCCTTTTTTATTTTGACATCTATACCCTTTAACCTAATGTACACATGTCACTTCCTTGTTGCTTCTCACACTTCTCATGGTTTTTAGCCTTCTTAAAATATCCCTCCCCTATATATATATATATATATAGGGAAGGGATCATATAATAACCCTCATTAATTGAGGTAACCCATTAACCCTGGCAAAAAACGCTCAAATCGCAAAAAAACAATTTTCATGGTTTTTTTATGCAAAAATAGAGGGGGCTCCTTTTTTAAGCATTCGTTAATTCACAAGCGTTAAAAAGTTAAACGAAATGTAAGTTTGCGTTACACTGCGAACATATATTTAAGTGTCACAGTGTAACGCAAACTTACATTTCGTTTAACTTTTGAACGTTTGTGAATTAGCGAACGCTTAAAAAAGGAGCCCTTCCTATTTTTGCATAAAAAAAACCATGAAATTTTTTTTTGCGATTTGAGCGTTTTTTGCCAGGGTTAATGGGTTACCTCAATTAAGGTGGGTTATTATTCACTCCTTACCCTATATATATATATATATATATATATAAATATATATATATATAAGATGCTAAACCAGATGTCCTAAATAGAAATTGATTCAAAGTATACATGTCTACAAGTTAACAACTATTTTATGTCTCAACTAAAGTCTCCAAATAAGTACTATTACAAAGTTTAAATCCAGACTAGCTACGTCATAGGTTTAATCATTAATTCACTGCTATGGGATAATGCACATTTTCACCTTTTTTCACAAAGACCTAAGTCTAAATGTGGAAGGTATCTAACCATTCCATGCTACTAATGTATGTTTACATTTATTTGTTAAACATCTTCTATCCTATCCAATGTTTGCAACAAGTAATACACCATCACACCCCCAAATTCCCACTAACGTCGTCAAGCCGTCGGGTGTGATGTGGCATGATCAAAGCTCTAGTCAAATAGAACGACTCTATATGCGTTTGTAAAATACACTCGTTATAACATCCAAAACCAAAATAGTTTAACAAATATGCAGCGGAAATATAAATGTTTTAAGCAACGGAAATAAAGTTGTATAATGCAGCGGAATTAAATAGTAGACACTACGATGTTTGACACGACATAATAAAGTAAAAATTGTTTTTCAAAAACATGAGATGAATGCATGCAAGTCTTGTGCTTGTTCCCCTATGTGCATCCTTATCCATGTGCAAGCTAGTTACCTGAGAATACATGTTAAGAAAAAGTGTCAACACATGGTTGGTGAGTTCACAGGTTTTGATAAGCAATAAATATGTAATCAAAATAATGTTTGTCATGCGTCATGCTATTTATTAATGTTTGTCGAGCCCGAAACTCCAAGTGTCAGTTGCGTCACTACCGAACTAGACTTGTTTGTCTCTGCCTCTGCCATGTCTATCGTAAAAACAATGGCGCGAAGGGTCGAGATTACACGCGTCCTGAACTCCAGTTAGTATTGGCGCCACGTGGGGTTCGTCACACCCAATAGTACTATCTAAACTCACCTCGTTGTATACACATTAACGGTATGGCTATGCGAGGACTTGTTACGATACAAACACTTAATGTTTGTTCCCAATAAACCAGCATACACACATGTTCGTACAAATAGTTTGAATAACGACATGTATTATCCCCTACTTAAAAGCTTGAAAATAGTTTGAGAAAAGGGGCTGTAAACACCCGAGTTGTGCGTGCGTAAGCTAAATCGGCTTGCGTGATTGTCACTAGTTACCTATATCACATAGGACATTTAAGTTTGTGTTTGGGTTTGTGTTTGTGTTCGTGCTCGTGTTCGTGCTCGTGTTCATGCCCAACAACTCGAAGTTTTTATGTTCGCTCATGTTTGACCATGTATGTCCGTGTTTGACCATGTCAACTCAACGACCCGTTGGTGAAACGTTAGTTTATTAAAGTTCGTTCAATGTTCGTTATCTATCGCGTAGTGCATGTAAACACATAAGTCACGCTTACTATTTATAATAAGTTTCCATTTTTAGTAAGTTTTCATCAAATTACCCTTTAACAATTCTAGCAGGCTCAATTAACCTAAGTGATCATGTTATCACATTGCACATTGTTACATATCGTTTACATATCGTCAAATAAGCACAAAATTTCATTTAAAGCGAATAAAGTTACTAAATATAGTAAGTTATTATGATTATCATGTTTTGACATGAAAAATCACATAACAACCTTTATATTATTAAAACACAATGTTTAGAACCACATTCCATCATTTAACAAGTTCTTAACCCGTGTTTTCACAAAATACCCAATTTAAAGTTACTAATAATAGTAAGTTTCTATATTTGATATGTTTAACAACAAAAATCATACAACTGTACATAACATCATAATAAAGCATTTTAGATCATTTATCATTATCAAAACTAGTCCAATAACTCAATTTCATGAAAATCCCCAATTAAAGTTCCCTTAATTAGAAAGTTTGACACAAAACTCATTTCAATCAACATCTAACAATTCAAATAATTTTATATTACTACTATCATGACCAAAACACTTAATCAAAGCCAAAATCAACATGCATGTATGACCTTTACCATTAAAGTTTCTATTTATGGAAACTTATGAACAAAATCACCCATTTCATTACATCTATCATACAAATCATGCTAATAACATCAATACCAACCTCAAATTATTCTTCAAAATATCATCTAGCACATTTTGTGCATCAAAAGTTGCTATTTATAGTAACATGCCTCAAATCATCATCAAATGACCATAAATAACCAAAATACTTAGCATAGAGGTATCTAATACCATGAATCATCATTTAAACACTAGTAACATGATTAAAACATCAATCATCAACATTGTATGTCTTTAAAGTTACCATTTTTAGTAATAATCACTAATACACACAAAATAGCATCAAATACCATCAATACTCTCAGTAGATCATTTCAATGACTCAAATCAGTGAATCCAATCATTAAACACAACATAACAGTTCAAAATTTCGTGCATGCATCATCTATAGTGTTGCATGTGTGTATATTGAGTTGCATGTGTGTGTAAGTGTAAGATTAGTGCAAATGAGGTTCTAGAGCTACGTCATAGAGCTTAAAAACACTGAGATGTAGCTCGAACAGAAGCTCAGCAACCTCAGGGCGTCTGGTTGTGAATCTCCAGCAGCTACTAAGTGATATTGGTGGTGGTTGGTCCTTCTTGCTTCTCCCAAGCTCACAAACCTTCAATGAAGCCCCAAGCAGCTCCAAACTAGCTTCTGAAGGTGTGGGTGAGTGTTGACAGAAGTTCTTGGCCGGGATGGTGATTTGGGATCGAGAGAAATGAACAAAAGTGAATAGAAACGAAATGTGTTGTGTTTTAAAAAAGTTTTTGCGAACTGGGAGCTTCGTGTACCGCCAAGAAAGCCCCAGGGGTCTCGATGTACCGCCAAGAATATTTTAATCGGGTTTTCTACCGAAACACGCCGCATACCACCGAGGTGGAAAATGATCGGTCGCGACGTACCGCGAAGAAATCCGGAGATTTCAAATTATGCCGCCCACTTTCGTGTACCGCCAAGGCTCTCGCCAGGGCCCTTGGCATACCGTGAAGGGTCCTAGGCTGGCCCAAATGCCCATTTTTATTTGTTTGAATTGTTTTTCATTCGTTTTTCGTTATCACTTATCGTTTCTTGACTTTCGTGACAATTTATTCATTGTTTGCTTACATTCCATTCAATTATTGTTCAATTGTGTAAATGTTTCGACGTTCACCAACATTCGTGAGTTTTATGACATGTATGTGCGTTTCTCGGTAATTCCTAGAATTACTGTGCTTTGTGACTCTGTTTGTACTATCGTGTCATGTGTCACACTAAATTAAACAAATTCTAGTACCATGTGTATACAATCAATTAATCAATTATTTAATTAAATCAGATGCGGACCTGGAATTTATGGGGTATCACATACACATATACTAATCAAATCAAAATCAATCTAGAAATAAGGCTTTTGCATTTGCAAATTTTTTAGATTCATAAATAACAATGCTTGTTTATAAGGCGTGTGTAACATCCCAAAATATTACAAAATATAATAAGGGGTATGAGTAACTTACTTGTTTGCTTTGCTTTCCAAAAGGTAACTTGGTAGCGATTTAGAATTGGAAACCTCACAAGTTATCATAATGGTTTTTATAATATTGTCTTAGTTTTCTCTAAATGTTTGAAATTTAAATAAGAGTATACTAGAATGATTATTATATTCTTGATATGTTTGAATGTCAATTTATGACCTTGAATAATGATTTTGATATTTTAATCTTTGAATAAATTTATTCTTTTGTTTTTTAAATGTTGTAATTTAGTTTTGAATTTAAATCAATAGATAATAATGTTTTTAACAGATAAAATAATATGGAGATTTTTATAAATAAAAACCAATTATCATAAAGATAACCTTTAGAATAATTAGATATATAAAATTAATAAATATTATAAGGATAACCATTAGATTATTTATAAAAGATTATAAAGTTAACCTTTAGTGTAATTATATATAATTAAAGATAATAAATGTAACCTTTAAAATAAATATAAAATAAATACTATAAAGATAGCCATTAGAGTAAATAAATATATAAAATTGATAAAGATTATAAAGATAACTTTAGTATATTTATAAAATATTATAAGGAAAACCTTTAGAATAATTATCTATATAATTGTTCATGTTTGTTTATATTTTTGTCCAAGAATAATTCGCAAATATTTAAAAATTATATTCAAATGTTAGTTAGTTTGTTTATTAACTTTAAAATAACTTTTATATTATTATAATAATTTATAAATTAAAATTTTGTACTTTCTTTACATTTAGAAAAAATTTTAAGTTTGTTAACTCACAAGAATAATCAATATCTAAAACTAAATAATAAAATTTTATTTTTCTTGAAAAATATATAAAAGTGCTGAATATTCTGAAATGATTTTTAAAATTTTATAAAAAATTTGGGTGTTTAAACATAACAAGAGTTGGTCCAAGCATCAAAAACCATATGGATGCGTTTGAAGAGGGTTTTGAACCCCTGCCAGCTCATTCACAGCCGGAGCGTCTCACCGCTTGACTGTGGTGGGGTCACAGGGTTTTTTTTCTTTTCAATCTATATCTATACTCTCTAATAAAAAAGTAAATATTTTGCCACGTGTCAATTTATTAGGCTATTTTTACCACATGTCATTTTTTTTAAAAAATTATTGCCACATGTCATTTTTTAATCTTTACAATCATTCTCTCATATTAAATGATAATTATAATTATATTCTTTAAATTTATTAAAGAATTTTAAATCTAATGACTAATTACTTTATATACATTTTTTCATATTAAAATATAGTTCTAACAAATAAAAAATGAAATCTTTTTTTATTAAAATGCACACTTAAACAAAGTTTACAAAATATGAAATTTTTCTAAAAATGAATTTTGTAAAAAAAAAAACAATTATTTTAAATTTACAGTTTTAAGAAAAATAAAAGTTCTGTAAAAATAAGTTTTTTTTTTAAAAAAAAACAAGTTTTCTTACAAACTATATAACATTTCAGTTTTGAACATGTGTAATACACCGGATTTTACCTACTTAATAACATACTCAAACACGATTTGTTAACATACAACTTTGAATAATCTAGTTGTTTTACTTATTTTTTTAATAAATCAATAATATGTTATTGTTTAATTTTTAAATTTAAAATAATAGTAAATTAGGTGACAATTAATGCCAATAAATTTGTGTTTAATGATAGAAATTTTCAACTTTAATTGTGGTTATGACATGTGTACAATAGTCTTATGTGACAATAGTTTTAGAGTGACATATGACATGTAAATGAAGGGTACATGCTAGTAAAAGGACATGTGTCATTAAATTTACTCTTTTATTAATAGTAGAAGATTAATTTGAACTTTCAATTGCGTTTTGACTGAGATGAATGAAGAACTAGGACGAAGGAGTTTCGAACGAGGAATCATCTCGGAAGAAATCGAGTTTCAAGTATTAGAACTATATTCCCTTGAGGTTTCATGTTTATACTATTTGTGTTTTAAATTCCATACACTCAACATTTGTTTCTGTTAATTACCAATTCAATCCCTAAACTTTTAAAATACGTGATTTTATATAATAGCTACTTATAAAATTTAGCTTTAAATATAAATAACTTAATTAAGTTTGAAATATTGTAACTTTTATAAAAATCTTAATTAAGTTCTCTTATGTTACTATAATAAATTAATTTAGTATTTATTATCAATGTTTTAAAAACCAATATTTTAGGTGCACCGGATTTGACTAAGAGATGGTTCAACTAGTTAACCGGGTTGTACCGCATGGTTCAACTGGAAAAACTAGTTAACCATAGAATCCCATAGAAATACAACTTATACTCAAATAAGTTTTCAAAAAGTATCTAAATTTAGTAGTCATAATATACTACAATTACATAAGTTACCTTGTATATTTTACCTTGGCCAAAATCTTGTGTTTTTTTGAAACAGGGAATACCGGTATAACCGGATTAAACCGCCGGTACAGTCGATTGAAGGAACCTGCATAATATCGAAGGGTTTCGTACCGGATGAGCTAGCGACGACCGGTTCAAACCGGTTTTTAAAAACATTGTTTATTATTATCAATCATAGATATGTTTATGGTAAGATTTATCTTAAAATTATATTTTGTTATATACTTATTCTATACATGTGTATAAATACACACACACAATAAGTCTATACTTATGAATTAAAGTCATACACTATTAAAAACTTTAGTTTATTACAAGTGAGGCACGCTTACATTTATAAAAGTATTGAAAAAATCACAAGGTTACATTTTTCTAATAAAATAATGTTATATCTATTGATTTAAATTAATAATTGATGAGTACAAAATATTATAATTTTTCGGTAAATAATATTTTCATATCATATTTATAACTTTTATGTTATTTTAAAATAATATGTTATAAGTTTAATATAGACCATCCTTGAATAGTGTTTTACGAAATAAACTGATATATTGATTTGATAATGTATTAGAATATAAATAAAAAAAACATTTCATTATATAGATTGTTAACTTTTGAAATAATAACTTATTTTTTAAAATTTTATTCAAATAAGTTTGCTTGGAATTTTTCAATGATTTAAATAAGATTTAACTGATATTTTTTTACTTTTTTTTAGAACTTTTAGTTAATAAAATCCAAAAATATATTCTGATACTTTAATAAAATTTACCAAAATGCAAATAAAATAGTTTTAGATTTTTATAATTTTTTTCTGCATAATTAGAAAATTTTATAACAATTAACATGTAAAAATTTGCAAAAACCGAACCAAACCTGCGCCGGACAAGTTTTGAGCCCCGCCCTGCGACATGCCTCGCGTCTTATCGCTAGACTGTGGCTGGGGTTCGCTGTTTTACTCAGAATTTGACTAAATTTATCCTTCGTGCTCGCATGAATCCCTTTTGATAAAACATTGTTTTTTTAATTCGATTCAATAATCTCACTTATGTTGACTATGAGTTTCCAAATTAATAGGGTTATTGATCTAAATTCAAAAACTCTTGAAATGGTACTAAGAATAACCTGAAATCAATTCGAATTGATGGGCTTCGATTGAAGAACAATGTTCGGCTTTGTCTTGAATCAAATTCGTCAAATTAGACCTTTTCAAAGAGATTTCGATTTTGTTCACTTGAGAATATTTTTGAAAAAGTTAATGTATGTTTCGAAATGTTTTTCGCAAAAGTTTTTGCATGTTTTAATTCAAGACTTCACTAGTCTTAACTAAAAACTATGTGTTGACATTTGTTTGAGAGACTATTGTTCATCAATACTTGGTTGCAAATTTATAGAAATGGATACTATTGAACTCATTTAAATATAGACTAATTATTGCATCTTTATATGTATGTATGTATGTATGTATGTATGTATGTATGTATGTATGTTTAAACTTGTGTGAGACTAACTAACTATGCAAATATTGACAAACTTTATTTTATATGTGTAACAAACTAAGTGAAAAAGTGAAGACAAACAATGGATTCTTGGACCTATTTTAAGAAACATACATTTCTTTTATTATTTTGTTATTATTATATTTGTTGAATAAAATGTTAAACTAGAATTTAGGATTCGTGCGTTGCGCCGGGTTCGTTAAAGTGACATGATACGTAGCAAACTTGTGACACCTCGCAATTTCTAGGTCAGCATTAACTTTATTTTAATAATAATGTGTACTATTATTACTTACGTGACACTAGAATTATTAATATTTAGTGTGACACGTGCCACAACAGTCCAAACATACCGATAATTCGAGGAATTATCGCAAAACACTCGCACGTTTCTTGAATAACGAACATTGGTGAACAAATCGAACCACAGTACACTTTCACTACACTTAGGTTCTAGGGAACCTGAAATAGGTAGAACAATGCTTATGTGTCGAGAAACGATGATCGTAATCGTGAAAAACGCGAAAATCGGTTCGAAACAACAAAATTGGGCCTATTGGGCTCCCCAGAGACCCATCGCGGTACGCTAAGGGCCTCTGATTGGGCCTTAGCGGTACACGACACTTGGGCGGGGAATTTGAATTCTACCGAAAGTCGTCGCGGTACGCGACGACCGATCACTTTCCTTCTTCGCGATACGCGGCGTGTTTCGGGAACAAAATGAATATTTTATTCATTACGGTACGCCGAGAGAGAGCTTTGTCAGTCTTGGCGGTATGCGACGGCTTCCAATACGCAAACTCTTTATAAAACCAATGCTAATCATTTCTGATACACCTACACTCCAACTTCTAGACTGAAACCCATCATTTCGACCAAGAACGCTCTGCAAACTCCATAGAAGCCATCTCAAGCTCATTTGGAGACCATTGTGGAAGATTGAAGCCTTGTGGAAGCTCCAACAACACCAATCCTTCTCCTTCTTTGCATTTGAACCAATCTCAGCCACATCTGGAGCTGTTCCAGACCTGCTCGAGCTCCACCTTGGCAATCTAAGGCTTTGTGAGGTAGTATCCATGTTCAACGGATCAAAACAAGGATTTAACCGTTAGAACATCGTGTTCTTCATTTATAATCAATCCTAGCCATCATCTAGGCAATAATCAACAATCCTAAATATGTCATTACGTTCAAAATCAAGATCTAATCAATCAAAATCAAACTAGAAGGGTAAAACGAATCATTACCTAATCTGACGGGTTTCTGCGGGTAAAACAACGATTAGTACTTATAAACACGTTCCCTGGTGCGATCCGTGGACTCTGGCAGCTTCAAGTTTGAGTTTGGATGATGAAAAACTCGTCTGGTGGCGTTCTTGAGCGAGTATGTTCGAGTAGATATAAAATTTTAATTTTCTGCATGATCTGATGAAGAAATATGATCCACTGCACCGCCTCACTCGTCGCGTACCGCGACGAGGAGCCAAATAGGGCTTCGCGTACCGCGATGAAATCCTGAGGATTTCAGATATTTTGGTCCATCGCGTACCGCGAAGGATCCTCAATCACTTCGTCGCGTACCGCGACGAGTCCAAAAGTTCCGTACTTTGAGATTTTTCTTCGTTTTGCGATTCCGGGCAATCTGTAACTCCGTTTCGCGCACGGTTTTTGCCCACGTTCATCATTTCTCGTATACTATCAACCTGTAGTAATTTAAATCGCCAAACCTACATGGATTTCTAGAACGATCAAAGGTGCTAAATCTTCGGTTGTTACAAATCTACCCTCCTTACAATAGGTTTCGTCCTCGAAACCTGTTACGTTTCAAACAAATGTGGGTAGAGTCATTTCATCTCGTCTTCAGTCTCACATGTCGCCTCAGATCCTTTTCGGTGTTTCCATTGAACCTTAACTTGTCTAATCATCTTGTTACGTAATTGTTTTTCTTTTGTGTCAACAATTGCAACTGGTTCTTCTATGTAGTTTAGCTTCTCATCAACTTCAATGTCATTTAACGGCACGTATGCTACATCATCTGCTAGACATTTTCGCAAATGTGAAACGTGAAATGTTGGATGAATTCCACTCAGTTCATCTGGCAGATCTAATCGGTAAGCTACCTTACCGACCCGTGCCATTATTCGAAAAGGTCCAATAAATCTTGGACTCAACTTTCCTCTTTTCCTGAATCGAATAATTCCCTTCCATGGTGAAACTTTTAACAATAGTTGATCACCTACTTCAAATTCTATTTGTCTCCGTCTTTTATCGGCATAGGACTTTTGTCGATCCTGTGCAGCTTTCATTCGCGCTTTGACTAGTTGAAGCTTTTCTGTCAAATCTAACACTGCAGCTTTACTTCCCACTTCTTTCTGTCCTACTCCTCCCCAACACACGGGTGTCCTACAACGCCGTCCGTACAATGCCTCATATGGTGGCATTCCAATACTAGCAGGGTAGCTGTTGATGTACGAGAATTCTACTAGTGATAAATGAGCATCCCAGCTACCACCAAAATCAATAATACAGGCTCTGAGCATGTCCTCTAGAGTTTGGATAGTCCTTTCAGACTGTCCATCTGTTTGAGGATGATAGGCAGTGCTGATATTGAGCCTTGTACCCATCGATTCATGAAACCGTTTCCAGAATCTTGAAACGAACCGCGTGTCACGATCTGACACTATAGAAACTGGAACTCCATGTCTTGTAATTATTTCTTTCACAAATAATTCAGACAGTTTCTCCGAAGTATACGTCTCACGTATAGGTAAGAAATGAGCACTTTTCGTTAGCCGGTCTACAATCACCCAAATAGCATCATGACGTTTCGCCGTAAGAGGCAACTTGGTAATAAAATCCATCGTGATGTGTTCCCATTTCCATTCTGGGACTTCTAAAGGTTGCACATAACCATAGGGTTTCTGATGTTCAGCTTTTATTTGTGCACATGTCAAGCATTTGTTTACGTATTGCATTATATTAAACTTCATACCTGGCCACCGATAATCATTTCGAAGGTCTTGATACATTTTTGTTGCACCAGGATGAATTGAGTAACGTGACTTATGTGCTTCATCTAGAATCCTTAACCTGATGTCCCCGTTTCGTGGAACCCAAATTCGGCCAAATCGAATCTTAACACCAAATTCATTTTCTTCTAGATTCTTAACTTGACCAAAGATTCTTTCGAATCCCACATTTTCTTTCTTTAATCCTTCCTTCTGTACATCCTTAAGTTCATTTAGAAAATTTGGTGTTATTACCAAACTGTAAGACTTAACTTGTATAGCAGAGTGTTCTGCCTTACGACTTAGAGCATCAGCCACCACATTGGCCTTGCCCGGGTGATACAAAATCTCACAGTCATAATCTTTAAGCAGCTCAAGCCATCTTCTTTGTCTCATATTTAAGTCTTTCTGTTCAAAGAAGTATTTTAGGCTTTTATGATCTGTGTAAATTGTACACTTGACTCCATATAAATAGTGCCTCCAAATTTTTAAAGCAAATACCACAGCGGCCAATTCCAAATCATGTGTTGGATAATTAGCCTCGTGGGTTTTCAATTGTCTTGAGGCATATGCTATTACCTTTCCCCTTTGCATAAGTACACAACCCAAGCCTAGATAAGACGCATCTGAGTACACAACCATGTCTTCATTACCATCCGGTAATGCTAAGATAGAAGCTTCAGTTAATCTCCTTTTTAATTCATCAAAAGCTTGGACCTGAGTTGGACCCCATTCATATTTTACTTCCTTCCTAGTCAATTTTGTCAATGGTGTAGCAATCCTGGAGAAATCCTGAATAAATCTTCTGTAGTAACCTGCTAATCCGAGAAAGCTACGAACTTCCGTTGGTGTTTTCGGAGGATTCCATTTCATTACTGCTTCTATTTTAGCTGGGTCCACCATTATGCCTTCTGGACTAATAACATGACCTAGGAACTGCACTTCTCGTAACCAAAAGGCACATTTGGAGAACATGGCATAAAGCTTTTCTCTTCTTAGTATTTCAAGTACTTCCCGTATATGACAAGCGTGATCACCTTCACTCCTTGAGTATATCAAGATGTCGTCAATAAACACAGTCACTGATCGATCTAACATAGGTCTGCACACCCGATTCATCAAATCCATAAACGCTGCAGGAGCGTTCGTTAATCCGAAAGACATCACAAGAAACTCATAATGTCCATAACGCGTGCGAAAAGCTGTCTTCGGAATATCTTGTTCTCTTACCTTTAGTTGATGATACCCTGATCTGAGATCTATTTTAAAAAACCAACTTGCACCTTGTAATTGGTCAAATAGATCGTCAATTCTTGGTAACGGATACTTATTCTTTATTGTAAGCTTATTCAATTCCCTATAATCGATACACATTCTCATGCTTCCGTCCTTTTTCTTTACAAACAACACTGGTGCACCCCAAGGTGACACACTTGGTCGTATAAAACCTTTGTCTAGAAGGTCTTGTAGTTGTGTCATTAATTCTTTCATCTCTGTTGGAGCCAGATGGTACGGTGCCTTGGCGACAGGTTGAGCTCCTGGCACAACATCAATTTGGAATTCGATTTCCCGATCAGGTGGAATTCCTTGCAAATCCTCAGGAAATACATCAGGAAAGTTACACACCACGGGTACGTCTTCCAATTCTTTTACCTTAATTTCTTTGTCAATAACATAAGCCAGATAAGCCCCACACCCTCGCCTCATAATCTCACTTGCCTTAATCATTGAAATGACTTTAGGCACGTTAAACACTTTATCCCCGTAAACCGTTACTGATCTCCCATTGAGAGCTGTTAAGAAAATCATATTTTGTCGACAGACAATGTTAGCCTCATATTTGGCCAACCAATCCATACCCAAAACTACATCGAAACCTGCTAACATAATCACAAACAACTTAACAGGGAATCTATGACCTTTTATATCAATGTAACAATCATCATCAATGACCTCCGTTACTCTAGTGGATTTACCAAGAGCAGTTTCTATGTTAAAGGCATTTTCTATCTTTTTAACATTAGCACGCAGTTTATCGCAAAAAGTAATAGCCACAAAGCTCATACTTGCACCAGAATCAAATAGCACTGAAGCAGGGATATCATTAATCAAGAATGTACCTGTCACCACATCCGGGTCTTTGTCTGCCTGATCTTTTGTCATAGTAAAGGCACGCGCTTTTGCCTTTTGCTTCTCACCTCCCTTGCTACTTTCAGGTTTACTGGCTTCAAGAGGTATTGTCTTTGGTCTAAAACAATTCTTGCTCACGTGACCGATTCCACCACAATTGTAACACTTTAATATTGTTGGACAATTATACGAGAGGTGTCTAGTTTTTCCAAAACGGTAGCACAAAGTAGTCCCCAGGCGACATTCTCCCCCATGCTTCCTTCCGCACTTAGTGCATGTTTCAAATTCTTCCCTTCTAAACCTTTTTATAGGGGGCCCTGGTTTGTCATTTCGGTTTCTTTTAAATCTAGATGACCACTTTTGCTTAGATTCTTCCTTTATTGGTTCAATTTCCAACACATCATCCCAGACAATGCCACTAATCTCTACGGCTGATTCAAAAGTTCTCGGAGCATGCGCCTTCACATGTGTTCGGACTTTAGATGGTAGTCCTTCCACATATAACTTCAACCTGCGTTCCTCCGTGTTTACCAAATAAGGAACCAGTCTTGACATTTCATTAAATTTTGACGTATATTGCCGATGATTCATACGTCCAGCTTTCAAAATCAAGAATTCCCGCTCGATTTTATCAATTTCATTCTTCGGACAAAAGTGTTTCATAACTAATTCCTTTAAGTTCTCCCATTTCATGGCCTCCACATCAGTAGTGGTCTTTGACTGCTTGACGGTGTTCCACCAATGTAGAGCTTCTTCAGTAAATGAATGAGCTGCAAATTTCACAGCTTGGTCTTCCCGGCATTCACTGATAGCGATAACCGCCTCCATAGTCGAAACCCAATGGCAGGTAGCCACCGCATCTTTCTTACCATCAAAGGGTGGGGGATTGCACCCCTTAAAAGCCTTGTAATCACATCCTTTGGGTCCCTTAGTACTTGAACCCCTGCCTTTATTATTGATGATCAACACCTCATCTTCATCGTGCTCTATGTTAGAGCTGTTGACTTTCTCTCCTTCCTCAGTAGCTCCTTCTTTAGTAGTTTCCTTTTCGGCTTTGGTTCTATCTGAAGGTAATAGGTCTTTTAAAATTTTACAAACTTCATTAGATGTTGCCTTTACCACCACCGGTTCAAGCCTAATTTCCTCCTCTTCATTTTCTTCTTCAATGTTGACTTCAGTTTCCGCATTATTCACTGGTACTTCCTCAGCTTGCTTCTTATTTTTAGGTGGTCGACCTCGACCTTTACCACGTCCACCTTTTCTCCCTTCGCCTACCATGTTAGTTTTCTATACATATTACAAACAACCACGTGTCAATCAAGGTAATAATTCAGGACATAATAAGCATTGTAAATTGTTAATGACGTTGATCAAGTGTAATTAACTATTTACCTCACTTACAAGTTCTAAACATTCCCAATCATGAACACATTATCATTCGCAACATCATACTAATTTAATCTATATCTTAAACATAACAAAGCTCTAAGGTCATATGCTCATGGCATCAAACTACCCTTGACTGGAATTCTTATCATTCTGTCCCATTTTTTGTCTAAGTCCAGCTATTAGGGATGACCGGATATCTCAAACTATGGCTCTGATACCAACTTGAGAGGCCCTCAGTCCCCTCGGTTGGCAAACATCATACCCATAGTCCTTAAACCATATTTACATTATCATAGCAGCGGAATTTAAGGCGATTACATAAAATATTATACAAACCTAAACAAACATTAATACATAGCTCATATCTTTATTAGGTTTATAACATAGCCAGTCTATGCCAGGGGTAGTCTTCAATGTATGCCATGAGCCCTCCTGGTCTCCTTTCTCAAACTATTCAACCTGATATGCATGTAAAACAAGTCAGCTTTATGCCGGTGAGTTCTAAGTTCATTTATGAGAAAGATCCTTATTCATTCATGGCGTCATATGTCATAATTCAAATACATAGCATACATGTTCTCATATCATAATTACATTACACACATAGCATCATAACATAATTCCATAACATACATATCATCATAACATAATTCATACAGTGAAGGAACTTCACCGTCAACTGCTGACCCTGAAGTCAAACAGGCTTGTGCAGCACAAGGCTCTTAAACTACCAACCCGCAGCTGATAACTCATACATGTATAAGATTTCTTTAACACTATCAACGCGCAGTTGATAACTCAAGCATGCCTAAGATTTCTTTAACTGAACTGGCGACACACAGTCGGCAGGCCCGTGTTTCCACAGGACTCTTTAAACATCATAAGCAAAAACGGCTCCTTTCACCGTTGTGATCAAGTTTTGCCCAACCGCAGCTGGTAAAACCACATTTCCTCCTCGACCTCGGTCGAGTATCTTACATTTCCTCCTCGACATCAGTCGAGTGTCTTATACAAAAATAATCATTTCTTTCTCAAACGCAGTTGAGACTTTAAAGACATTCGTTATATCTTAGCTGAGATTCTTAAAATCATTTACTTCTCAACCGTAGTTGAGACTTTAAAAACATTCTTTACATTAAAACATTCTTTATCTGAAAACATACTTTTCCTGAAAACATGCTTTACCTGACCATAATCAGGTTAAAATCACTTTCATACAATAACTTTATACATACATACCATCATTTTCATAAAATAACTTCATAACATGCATATCAGCCCAAAATGATAAAACATTTAAAACAGGGCTATAAGAACTCGCTTGATATCTTACGGTAGCAAGATTCCTCGTAAACTGGTACTACTGGTGTAATTCTGCATTAGTTTACACTTAATAAGTTATTTATGTTTTAACCTACTGATTAGATCTTTCTGAACGTTCAATGTCAAAGACATTGCCTTGAAAGTCATCAAATAGTTAATGTTGTTGATTATAATGCTAAAACAGTTCCTAGACAGATTAATGGCTTAGAAATGATCAATCCTTATCATTGATTACCCAGATATCATGAAATATCACAATGTAGTCTTAGAATAGGTTTAATAACCATGTTTAACATACTAATCTGACTGTTATCATAACATTAGATAATCGTTCCAATGAGTATGTTAATGATTGTGATTAATTTGAAAAACTTAGATTTAACCTTTGCATTTCAAAGATTAACCAAGCTAATCACCTACATTGTCATAATCAAATGGATTAAACCATTATAATCATAGTTGTGATTTCATGCAAATCGGGCATTACAGCGGATCAAAACAAGGATTTAACCGTTAGAACATCGTGTTCTTCATTTATAATCAATCCTAGCCATCATCTAGGCAATAATCAACAATCCTAAATATGTCATTACGTTCAAAATCAAGATCTAATCAATCAAAATCAAACTAGAAGGGTAAAACGAATCATTACCTAATCTGACGGGTTTCTGCGGGTAAAACAACGATCAGTACTTATAAACACGTTCCCTGGTGCGATCTGTGGACTCTGGCAGCTTCAAGTTTGAGTTTGGATGATGAAAAACTCGTCTGGTGGCGTTCTTGAGCGAGTATGTTCGAGTAGATATAAAATTTTAATTTTCTGCATGATCTGATGAAGAAATATGATCCACTGCACCGCCTCACTCGTCGCGTACCGCGACGAGGAGCCAAATAGGGCTTCGCGTACCGCGATGAAATCCGGAGGATTTCAGATATTTTGGTCCATCGCGTACCGCGAAGGATCCTCAATCACTTCGTCGCGTACCGCGACGAGTCCAAAAGTTCCGTACTTTGAGATTTTTCTTCGTTTTGCGATTCCGGGCAATCTGTAACTCCGTTTCGCGCACGGTTTTTGCCCACGTTCATCATTTCTCGTATACTATCAACCTGTAGTAATTTAAATTGCCAAACCTACATGGATTTCTAGAACGATCAAAGGTGCTAAATCTTCGGTTGTTGCAGATTACTATGCAACTGTTTTAGATATATGACTGGTATGTTGTAAAAACATTTTTTTGAGTGTAACTATTATCGCATTAAGCCCTCACGTATCCTTACCGTTAGTTGTGTAACAAACGAGTCGTTATTACGTAGTACTACTGGGTTTGACTAGCCCCACTCGGCACCAATGTTGACTGGAGGTCATAACGAGTGTAATATCGATGTTGATGCCGGGTTCAACGATGACCCCGGGAGGCAAACGGAAACAGTCGAGTTTCGGTAAGATGAACTGACACACTCACAGTTCGTAGATCCAACAACAAAACTTAGCATACCCAATATATGTCTGCTTACTGATTTCTGTCTGTCTAAACCTGTGAACTCACCAACTTTATAGTTGACACTTTTTCGCATGTATTCTCAGGTAACTAATGGATTTCAAGCTAGGAGTCTGGCTTGCATATAGACTTTAATCCTAGGCTTGAATTGATGTGTTTCTTTTAAAACAATTTAAACATGTTGTTACTGATACATTTTTACTTTTCCGCTGCTACAATTTAATTTCCACTGTTAATGTTTAACTTTTCCGCTGCGTATTATCAAAACTGTCACACCCCGAGCCGGCGGGCTGGATCGACTTTCCCGCCGGGCGGAAGGTTCCCGAGGCGCGATATCGTTATGATAATCGAAATGATCAGATTGTTTACATAGCACATGATAATTAATGAGAAATGCTAACATGACAATGAAATAGAATTACAAAGTTAAATTACATTGTTTCCTCATAATTTAACTAAGTAAATCTAATCAAAAGAATCAATGAGTTCATATCTTGTATCTGTACAAGATATACAAAAGATGATTCATGTTTTTGTCATCCCAAAAGTATGCAACACAAAATGAAGCTAGGTCTTCTAAAAGTCCACTAGCTTAGTCCTTGCATATGAGTAACTACACCTGTTCGTCACCTGAGAAAAACATGCATTTAAACAAAGTCAACACTAGGTTGGTGAGTTCATAAGTTTGATAATTGAAAACCTTGATTTGTTCTCATGCACAATCACAATGTCATTTCTGTTACTTGTATGTTGTTTGATTCACCCGTTCACCAATGGCTTCTCAATAGTTATATTCACAAATAATATCTCATCCTAGTAGTTATGCTTATATATAGGGCATATGTAGGGGAACCAAGCCCCAGCCAACATCCCACCACATAACTACTAGAACTCCACACTACTTGCAATACAACTATCAATATCCATATCCATTTCACCTGTTCATCTCGTTTGTTAATCACCTGTAGCATCACGTGTAGAATAATATAATAATAGGGTTTTAGTTATCAAACAGAAGTATTGATAACCCTTTTATGAATTAAGGATATTAGATTAATTTAATCTGATCCTTGTATTATTCTATTACTTGTGGGGTTAACTGTTAATCACTTTTAAATATTAAGAGTGTTAGTTAACCAATTGTTATTTGTTCTCAAATCGAAGTGCATAGAGCCTAAAAGGAATCCATTGCAATCCTCACGTAATCAGATTACAATGCATCCAATTTACCTCTACCACCTCGTATTACCGTAGGCCTCATCGAAACGGTTACTAGCAATATGACATGAGAGAAAATAAATTCCTCAGTCTACTAGTCAACGGGTAACGATTGATTAATTACAATTTCACTGCAGATTAATATCACCATGTGTCGCTTTCCAGAACCTGACTTGCGTCGCCCTGTCACCGGTCATACGTTACCGGCCAATGTATCAATACGATCAACATACTAGCCCTATAAGCTAGAGGTTTGTCAAACCTATGGAACCACTATGCTATCGTCGGTTTAGTCACGTCAAACTAACTGGTCCGCGAATTATAAGGGGCTTACAGTGATCAACTTAAGTACATGGCACATGATTGAAATGATATAATGCAGACAGTTTAATAGTAATCAATTGTATTGTCTGTTCATCAGTGTTATTTGTTCTCGATGTTGTATGTTCTCGTTGTTGTTAACAAAGTTAAATAAGAACTTGTCTTATTACGTTATGTTAATTGTTGTGTGAATGATGTTGTTATCATGAAGTTACATTATCATGATTATCATTCCTCGTTATTCCATATAGTCACCATGTTGTCACTATAATGTGATAAGAACTCGTCTTATTACACTTAGTCGACTCAGGCGGTGGATGATTCTTGTTCCATGTTCTCTTGTAATATGTATTGAGTTGTAAGCTAAGTGTTATAAGCACTTGTCTTATTACACTTAGTTAACTCTAGTGTTGAATGATGTTAAGAAGATGTGTTATCTTTATATGATTCTTGTATTTTGTTCTTGTCCTCATGTTCTCTTGTGATTATCTCAATGTTCGTTCTTGTAAAAAATAACTACATGTTGTAAGATATAATCTTACAACTGTGTTATTCTATTGTGTTGATGAGTTATGAAATTAGGTTATCATATTCATCTTAGTTATCACTGTCATATCATAATCATACAAGCATGCATACAATGATAAATGATAATTAAGCAAGCAATATTACCTAATCATAGTATAAGCAACATGTTAAACATAAAACTTTTAAATAATTAAAAGTTAAGCATGTTTCTCAGCCCCGAGGGTTTAAAATCAGTTAAGATTAGAAAAGGGGCGTATGAACTCACCTTGTTATTGAAGTGGTTGACTTAGCTTAAACGAGAAATGCATGCGCTCTTGATTGTTCTTGAGGTTGTTTTCATGATCATGTATTGATTTCATGTTGTATATAACTTATAAGTATAAGTCCTTAAGTACGTGTTTGTGTGTGTTTGTGTTCACCTTAAGGTTGGCAAACACTCGCGAGTTTCGGTCTCGGTCTTCATTCGGCCCAATTTTTCTTGCTAAGAGTTTTATTAGCCCTTAACTCAATTATGTAAGGCTAATATGCTTGTTTACTAGTTTCATATTAACTTACTTTAATATCATAATAATAGAGATTCTAAGTATAACACTTAGATTTTAGGCTAAATATCAACAACCTTTAACAACTTGTAGCATAGTTTTGTGTCATCGTTATTCCATTTGTCTTGTCCCCTTGAAATCATTTGTTAACACATTCCAAAATACATTATTTTAGGTTTTAGAAGGCTAATCCAACCTTTGCCACCTTTGTATTAGAAACCATAATTATTAATCAAATTCCCATGTATGGCTCTTATAATCGTTTTCAAGTGTATATTCCAAGGTTAATGATGTGGGCCGAATTATTGGACTATGGACCAAATGTTGAAGGTTTGGGCCAATGTGCGTGTGTATGGGCTGATTCTAGGTGGCTTTGGACCGATTGTAACATGATGATCCAAAATGAATGATGTTGGGCCGAAAGTGGGTGTGTTGGGCTGAAACACTTATGATGGGCCGTAGCAAAGAGATTGGGCCGGTTAGAGTTTCTTAAATCAGATGATTGGGCTGCATAGGTGGGCTTTTGCAATATGGTATTGGGCCTGATACAAATGTGGGCTAGTTGTTGCTTTTGGACCGAATAATCACATGGGCCCATCAGATGGTTTTAACTCGTTTGAGGTGCTTCTTGGCCAATTGGTTGATGCTGTTGCCGAATGGGTGCAGTGACTCCCCAATTTCCAGCGAACCTTCTCATCAACCGCCCTGGGTTCAGCTTGGTTACAAGGTTCGGCGAACCTTCTGCTTGGCAGCTCCTACGTTCGTGGTACCCAAGTAAGGTTCGGCTAAATAATTAGATCATCAATGAGAGGTTCGGCTAGAGTTCATAGGTTCGCCTGGGAAGGGTTCGTGGCATTGCAGGTTTGACAGCAGGTTCGTCACACAGGTCCAGCTAGGTTTAGGCAGGAGGTTCGCAGCAAGCTCGAAGGTTCGGCCATCCTTCAGTTGAGCCGAGGTTCGGCTGATCGAAGGTTCGGCCAGCCCCCCTCTCCCTTGCGAACCTGCAACCTATCAGCATCACCATCGAGCCATGTTGTGATAAATGCGATACACATGGTTGTGTTCTGCGAAAGGGGTCTCTCATGATCATGTGGTTCGAAATATAGTGTGGTTAGGCGGCTAGATTTGGTTGGGTTGAACAAAAGCAAGAAAACCCTATTATTTCGAACATTCAAGCTCCTATACCTTGAGTTCGGCTGGATAGATGCTCATATCTGCTGTACTTCCTTGTAGAAGAGGTTGAGAGCTACGCGTGGACACCAAGAACGACCGATTCCGTTAAGAAACGAGCCAGTTATCGCGATTTGAAGAGTGATTATCGTAGTGAGAGAAAATAGGTTCGTGAGAGGCTTTTTAGAGAGAGAGAGAGCTGGTAGAAATGAGGGAAAAGCCTCATTTAGGGCTTTTATACTGCGGGTGGTGTTCGAGTTCGTTTCGGTTGCTCGTTTCGCGTCTTCGTTGCGTTTCCGAAACGTAACACGTAATTTACGCGTTTTAAATAAAAGAATTACTTTTATTTATTTTTGATGAGTTTCAAAATTGTAAAATATAAAATATTTTATTTTTCTTAAATTATTACCGTTCGTGTCGTATTTCGTTTTCGTTTCGTCAGATCGCGTCGCCTTCGCGCGTATTCGTTCGAATCGTCACCCGAACGGATACGACGATGGTTTTGCTTTCTGATATTTGTTTTCTACTTTCCAGTCATTATTTCAGAACGTTAAACTCACAGATATGTTTGTGTGAATCGTCACCCACGCAAACACATTGTCAGTTCGTTATTCTGAAACAACACTGCAATTTATGTTTTGAATTGTATTTCCTCACTGACGGACTCAACTAAACGTCCTGTTATCACATTGTTTTCATACTGATTTTTTGGCCATCTGATTCCTGCCATCTATGGATATTAGATCGCAATCGACTTG
This sequence comes from Mikania micrantha, assembly GCA_009363875.1. Taxonomy (NCBI): domain Eukaryota; kingdom Viridiplantae; phylum Streptophyta; class Magnoliopsida; order Asterales; family Asteraceae; genus Mikania; species Mikania micrantha. The sequence goes on from CM018686.1 coordinate 41,828,905, forward strand.
TTCTTGTTATTTACTTGAACTCTGTTGTCATTCTTGATTCGTTGTGTTAATTGTACTTAGGTTTTCACCTAAATACACACAACTATTGTTTATCATTAGTGTTGTACTTACGGTATTTAAGTTTTCACAAAAATATGTACAACTGTTTCTTGTATTTTGAATTCTGTTATCACAAACACTGTTCATATACATGTATTTACACACAGTAAATATTGAAAGTACACATACCGTACGGAGTTGCTGGACGATCAAAGTTGTATGTTTGTGTAATTCATATAGAGTCGTTCTATATGACCAGGAGCTGTGATCCTGGCCACGTCACACTCGCGCGGTCCGACACCGCACGTGGGAATTTGGGGGTGTGACAAAACTAAAAAATTTTGGAAGTGTAAAAAATGGAAAAGAACCAAACCCTTTTATTTTGGATAAGTTTGTTGAACCATCATCATTGAGTATGTTTTTTGCACTGTGTTCTTGCATATGTTTTAGTATGTCATTAATGTGTTTAACGTATGATAAACTCCTTTTCTGGATTGAAGGCTCAAAAAACTAAGATTGAAATTAAAATATTCATGAATATTGTTAGGAATCATTAATCAAATAAAAAATTCTATCAATTGTGGTATTATGTTGGAAGCTATTACTTTAATAGCTTTAGTGAATTACCTGATAAATGAGGTACGTGAGCAAGATCATAATCGAAATTGGAGTCAATAGTTACACTAGATACTGTTAAGAAACAAACACAAATAAAGAAATGCTAACATAGACTTGGAATTTATTCTTCCTTCTCTCTGAAATTTTGTCAAACACTTGGTCTGCAAGATTAATTCAGATCACTAATGAGTGCTCCAATCAATAATGAAAACCTACCCTTAATACATCATGATTGTTGCATACTGTGACAATTGCGTCGAAAGCTCACGTCATTCTTGTTGAACTCCACGTTAAAAGTACGATCGTAAATTCATAACGAATTGAAAATATGCGAGAAATTGTATACGTGGGTGAAAACCGTGCGAAAAACGGAGTTCCCGATTCTCTAGAATCGTAAAAACAAGAAAAATTCGAAGATATTTTACTCCGAAACTCTTCGCGGTACGCCAAGGCTATGTTTGGTCCCCTTGGCAGTACGCAATGAGTACAAAATATCTAAAATTCTCCGGATTCCTTTGTGGTAACCCAAGCCCCTATCAGGCTTCCTTGGCGGTATGCGAAAATAGGTCGGCTCAAATACATCATATAGAACTATCAGATTTCTATACAGAAAAACATATATCTTTATTCTCTCGAACTTTCATCCTCCATAAACGATCTGAGCGACTTTTGAGCACCAAATCAGTGAGATCAAGCTGTAGGAACATCATATTCAAGCCAGGGATCATATCTACAACCTTCGATTGTCATTTTGAAGCCAAAAATCCGTCCAAACAGGTAAAGATTCGTTTTCTCCTACTAGTTTGATGATGTATGGATTAGATCTAGTTTTTGAACGTAATACAATGGTTATTTTTGTTGATTACTGATCAAATGATGGCTAGGAATAGTTAGAAACAAAGAACTCAGTATGTTAACAGTGAAATTCTTGTTTTGATCCGTTATAATGTCCGGTTATCATGAAACCATATCATAGATCATAATGAGTTTAACCATATGATTATAACAATGTTTGTGATTATCTTGATCATTCCTTGGAATGTTGTATCAAATCCAAGTATTTCGACTTAATAACAGGGAAAAGGATAACGTTGGAATAACGATATGTTGTTGATGTTAACAGTCAGATTAGTGTATTGAATATGGTTATCAAACATATTCCTATATGATATTCCTATGCTTCATGTGTGACACCCCGTAAAATCCAGGTCAGCTCTTATTTTATTAAATAATTATTTAAATGATTTATGTACACGTGGCACTAGAATTAGTTTAATTTAGTGTGACACGTGGCACGACAGTACAAACACTGACACACAACAGGATAATTTGAGGAATTATCGAGAAACCGCACACACGTGTCAAAACACACGAACGTTGGTGAAGGTTTAGCAAATCGTGTAACGCAACACTCAAAACCTCACGAAACACTCGAATATTGAACTTGGAAGTTCAAACGAGGCCAAACAATAGTTCGTAAACGTGAAAACGACGAAGAACGGATCAAACCCATTAAATTGGGCTTATTGGGCTCTTCAGGGACCCATCGCGGTACGCGATGGCCCACTAAGAATAGCATAGCGGTACGCGACGAGTTTCGGGAGAATTTGAATCTCGAAATCCATCGCGGTACGCGGAAGGAATCTTGGACCCTCTCCGTGGTACGCGACGACATCCAGACGCCAAATCTTTATAAAACCAAGACCATTATGCATAATCTACCTATCTTAATCATTTTAAGCACTCTTGCACGCCTTATCTCGACTATTATCTTCTGGAGACCACTGATTAGACCTCAAGGCAGCCATTGAAGACCATTGAAGCTCATACTTGGTGAGATTGAAGCTTGGTGACCCACTAGAGGCTTGAGCACCATCGCCTTCTTCTTGTTCTTGACCAAACCCACGAACCAGGAATTCCAGGAGCTGAAGAAGCATCATCTCAGGGATTCAAGAGGCTTAGAAGGTAGTTCTTACATCCCTCATGGCTAAAATGGCCATTTCTCACTTCTACACACACATGCAATGCATGAAACACACATGCAAGCACACGTAGTGCACATGCACAAGATTTTTGTTCTGGGTGTGTTGATTTCAACATGTTTCTTGATAATCTAAGGTGATATAATGATGATTTGTGACGATCCATGAGGTTGTGTATGTTAAGATATCATGATTTGGTCATTATCAAGTGAAAAACCCACATGCATGTATGATCCATGGCATGTGGGATGATTTTGAATATTTAGATATGTTTCTTGATGATATTGGAAGATGATAGCATGATTAGATCTTGGATTGATGGTTAAAAATATGGTTTTTGACAAACTTTCCATTAATAGCAACTTTTATTTATGAAATGGTGAAATGGGGGATATTGGTAACTTGCATGTATATGGTTTTGCTAATAGAATGTTATAAGAATGATATTGATGCATGAAATGTGATTTTGATATTGATTATGATCATTTTAGCATAGTTACTATATATAGTAACTTTTATGGACCAAATATTGTTAAATGGTGATTTTGGCTATATGAGCATGTTTAGATGATAGTAAATGGCATATTATAATGATTTGTGACATAAAGATGGCTTAGAAGTATTTAGAATAGTCATTTTTATGCAAAGTTACAAAGTTACTATTTATAGTAACTTTATTTTTAGAAATGTTAACTTATAAATGTTTTGTATGATTTGAGCATGCTAAATGGTTTAACATGATATAATATGATGATTGTATGCTAAGTTAGATGGTTTCCGATATCACACATGCAAAAAAATGGAAACTTTCCATTTTAGGAAACTTTTGTGTGCCAACATGACATAAATGACTTATGTGATTTCGTATGATAATGTGCTATGTCTTAACATGATCACGTAGGACTAACGAGCATGCTAGAACTGTAAAATGATATATTTTGTGAAACCTGGCATAAATGGAAACTTACTATGAATAGTAAGTTGTCCATAGACGCGACTTGCGCGTTTTGCACACGACGAGCACTTACACGATTGCTACACGATTCACAACCGACACACGATTCACCAACAGGTCGTTGACTTGACACGGTCAACTCTGTGCAAACACGGTCATTGTGGACCGACACGGACAAACATGAACAACCGAGGGTTGTTGAGCACAAACACAAGCACTAACACGAACACGGTCACTTACACGAACTCACGAACGGTATACGATATAGGTTGCCGGTGACCGACTACGCTACGTGGCGCTACAAGAGCTTACGCTTACACTCGTTCACTTCACTAAGGTGAGTTTACGGCCCCTCTTTACTCTTTTCAAACGTTTTAAAATAGGGGGAGAATACTAGTTGTATCGAGTCGAACATCCATTACTGTACAAACATTTTACTGTGTATACTGGTTTATTAGACAAACATTAAGTGTTGAACTCGTAACAGGTTCTCACAAAGTCTTACCGCTAATGTACGAACAACGTGGTAGGTTTGAATGGATCCGTTTGGGTGTGACTAACCCCGCGTGGCACAATATTGACTGTATGTCATAACACGTGAAACTCTGACCTAACTTGCTGTGTATACGAGACACATCGGAGGCAAGGACAAACAAGTCTAGTTCGGTAGTGACGCACTGACACTTGGAGCCTAGGGCTCGGTACTAACATTATGATAAACAGCATGACACATGTTTTCTTACTATGTATATATATATCAAAACCTGTGAACTCACCAACCATTGTGTTGACACTTTTTCTAAACTTGTATTCTCAGGTAACTAGCAAGCTGGATAACAGGAATGCACACTAAGGGACGAGCATTAGGAACCTCATGCATTTCTGTTTTATCATTTGAAAACAATTCTACCTATGTTTTGTAATATTGCAATGCAGTGTTTAACAATTCGTATTTCCGCTGCATTTATCAAACTTATAATATTTCCGCTGCTATAATATTGTATTTCCGCTGCAACTTATTTTGTTATTTATGACAAACATTGTACTCGATACGCATATAGAGTCGTTCTATATGACCTTGAGCTGTGATTCTGGCCACGTCACACCCACGAGGACTGACACCACAAGTGGGAATTTGGGGTGTGACATCATGATATCTAAATGATCAATAACAAGGATTGGCTATTCGTAAACCAGAAATCGATTGGGAAACTGTTTCAGTAATATAAGCAACAACAATACCTATTTGGTTAATCTGAGGACATTCTGATTAATCGAATGAGTCATCAACTTCTTAATCGGAACCTAAATCATTATAGGTTCCTATTTTATCATACATTGTGTGATATTCAATTAAGAAAACTGATTAAGGTCGCTCTCCTGGGTTTGCCATTGTTGTACCAAACACAATTTCCAAATCAGTATCATGAAATGAATATTCAATAATAATATTCAACGTAATTATGATATCTATTCTTATCCTAAAGCAACTATTCACTATTGGTGTTGTTATTGTTATGCTTGTCTTGAAATTTACTAGAACGTATTGCAGATTCCAATTATATTGGCCACTCACAACTGTAATTTGTACCACTTGATTATTCTGGAAACGAATACGGTTCCACCTGTTAACCCAGAAGTGAACACAGTTCCACCTGCGGCTGCAAGTGGGTCATAACTGAACGAAGCAACAGTAGCATGAATAGTGAAAGAAAAACTATCTGTTGTAGTACCGGGTATCTTAACACAACATCAACAAAACATCACTTCTGATTCTGGTGGGGACCATGACCATGTTGAACACAATGCTACTAGTGGACATGTTAAAACACATCATACCATCGGTACAACAACTGTTCATGATCCACCACAACAAGGATGTGCCTATAAGTACTTTGCTTCCTTACAACCCTCCTACTTTCACTTGAAAGGAAGGAGCTGTGGGACTTTTAAAGTGGATCGAGGAAATGGAAACAAAACTCAAATCAGCTAATGTTGGCCAAGCATAAGGTGTCTTAAGCTACTTGTTCTTTGAAGGACTCAGCTTTAACCTGGTGGAATACCCAGGCGAAAACGTTGGGTTCAACCACAGTTGATGCTATGGACTGGAACGATTTCAAAACTCTGATTATTTCAGAGTATCGCCCAATCACTGAAATCCAGAAGTTACAGGAAGAATTCTAGAATCATTCTATGATCGGTGCTGATTGTTTAGCGTATACCGATCAGTTTCATGAACTTACTTGCTTGCTTCCCAACATGTTTCCTACGGAAGCAAAACTGATTGAGACACTCAAACGTACCATCTTGTTGACCACCAAGCTTACTATGAGGCAGTAAGAAGTGGTACATTGTCAACAAAAATAGAAGCGGCTGTGAGCCATAGTGATTTTAGCACCCCTAGTAACACCGGGGGGGTATCAAAAGAAAGTGCTTTGGGAAAAGCAAAACTAAAGCTCCGGCTGAGACTAGCCGAAGTAAACCAACAATGAAGAACTATGGTGCAACTCTTCCTCAAAGAAAAGCTTATATCGGGTATGTACTCAAATGTAACAAGTGTCCTTTTCATCACAACAGACCATGTACTGTTTGTGCGAACTGTAACCGAGTTGGACACACTAATCAAAGTACTGTAACTTTCCTGCTCGTCAACAAATCAAGCACCACGACAACCCATACAACCAAACATGTCATGTTCAAGTGTGGAAGCCCTGACCATTTCATAAGAAACTGTCCAAACAGCAATAACAACAACACCAATCCCGGGAACGAAGCTAGGGGAGAGCTTTCCAGACTGGTGCAACAGTATTAGGCACTATGCAAATATCGTCACCGCTACGTTTCTTCTCAATAATCTATACGCATCAATTCTATTTGATACATGGGCAGATAAGAGTTTTATCTCTCCTTAATTTGCATCATTACTTTCGTTGCCTACTTAAATCTATAACATCCCTATGTCATTGAACTTGCGAATGGCAAGTTGATTAAAGCTAACAATGTTATTCAAGGATGTTCCTTGAATCTGAATGATCACCTTTTCAATATCAATCTACTTCCTATTGAACTTGGAAGCTTTGATGTCATTGTTGGCATGGATTGGCTTTCAGATAACCAACCAGAAGTGGTGTGTCAACACAAGGTGGTTCGTATTCCGTTAGCTGACGGTAATACACTGATTGTTCAAGGTGAATAAGCTGGTAGAAAGATTGGTATCATATCATGTATGAAAACTTAGAAATGCTTAAGGAAAGGTTGTCAGGCTTTTCTAGCACATATAACTGAGAACAGTTCTCCACAAAAACATATCAAAGATATTCCTGTAGTCAAGGATTTTCCTAAAATTTTTCCTAAAGATATATTGGGATTACCCCCAGTGAAACAAGTTGAATTTTTTATTGAATTGATTCCAGGAACAGCGCCTGTTGCTAAAGCTCCTTATCGCTTATCACCCTCAGAAATGCAAGTGCTTTCAGGTCAATTACAATAACTATTAGACAAAGGCCCTATCAGATCTAGTTTCGCACATTGGGGAGCACCAATTCTTTTTGTGAAAAAGAAAGATAGTTCATTCAGGATATGTATCGACTATAGAGAACTTAATAAATTAACAATCAAGAATCGTTATCCACTACCTCGTATCGATGATCTATTCGATCAATTGCATGTTGCTACTTATTTCTCTAAAATCGATTTAAGGTCTGGATATCATCAATTACGAATTCATGATGATGATGTTCCTAAAACAACTTTCAGAACCCGCTACGGACATTACAAGTTTTTAGGAATGCCATTTGGGTTAACAAATTCACCTGCAGTTTTCATGGATCTAATGAATCGAGTGTGTAGACCTTATCTGAATAAGTTCTTGATTGTATTTATTTATGGCATTCTCATTTATTCCCGAAACCAACAGGAATATGCTCAACACTTGAAACTAATTTTGGAACTTTTAGCACGCGAAAAGCTATATGCCAAATTTTCCAAGTGTGAATTTTGGTTACGATAAGTTCAATTTCTTGGACATGTAGTAAATGAAAATGGTATACAAGTGGATCCTAGTAAGATTAGAGAAGTGAAACAATGGGAAACACTAAGAACCCCAACTGAAATTCGTCAATTCTTAGGACTAGCAGGTTATTGCCGACGATTCATTAAAAACTTTTCAAAAATAGCCTTGCCACTAACAACTTTGACTCAGAAAAATCAAGAGTTTATATGGGGTTCCTAACAGTAGGAGGCATTCCATCTGTTGAAACACAAACTCTGCAACGCACCTATACTTGCATTATCGAAAGGTACAGAAAAATTCACGGTATACTATGATGCTTCTCGTCAGGGTCTCGGGTGCGTGTTAATGCATAAAGATAAGGTAATTGCTTATGCTTCTCGACAGTTAAAATACACAAGAAGAATTATACCACTCATGATCTAGAACTTGGTGCAGTGGTGTTTGCACTTAAGATTTGGAGACACTATTTGTACCGATGAAAGTGTATTGTACACATTAACCACAATAGTCTTCAACACATTCTAGATCAAAAGATGTTGAACATGAGACAAAGGCGATGGGTAGAACTTCTAAATGACTATGACTGTCAAATTCGTTAGCACCTAGTAAAGCGAATGTTGTAGCCGATGCCTTAAGTCGCAAGGAACAAGTCAAACCTTTACGTGTGAGGGCGTTAGGAATGACTATTCAAACAAGTCTAATTCTCAAATTAGAGAAGCTCAACAACAAGCTTTACAAGCAACAAACTACCCAGCTGAGGAGATAAGAGGATTAGACAAACAATTAGAAACCAAAATCGATGGAGTGTTGTATTTCAAAAGCTGAATATGGATTCCTCTATTAGGTAACATTAGATCAGTCATCTTGGATGAAGCGCACAAATCCAGGTATTCTATTCATCCAGGTGCTGATAAAATATATAAAGACCTCATGGATTTTTATTGGTTGCCTGGAATGAAGAAACATATAGCAGAATACGTGGATAGATGTTTAACATGTCTTAAAGTTAAGGCAGAACATCAACGACCTTCTAGGTTATTACAACAACCGTAGATTCCCATGTGGGAATGAGATCGGATCTCTATGGATTTAATTACTAAGCTATCCAGAACATCACACAATCATGACTCTATATGGGATATAGTTGATCGCCTTACGAAATCTGCACATTTCTTAACAATCCGAAAAGACAATTCCATGGATCAACTAGCTAAACTCTACGTCAGTGAGATTGTATCCCGACATTGAATACCAATCTCCATCATTTTTGACAAGAGATAGTCGGTTTGTGTCGCGATTTTGGCAAACTCTTCAAAATGCTTTGGGCACACAAATCAATATGAGCACATCTTATCATCCACAAACGGATGGGCAAACAGAGCGTACACATTAAACCCTTGAGGACATGCTTAGAAGATGTGTGATTGACTTTGGAGGTAGCTGGGATATTCATCTTTCACTTGTTGAATTCTTATGCAATAACATCTACCATACTAGTATTCAATGCGCTCCATTTGAAGCGCTCCATTTGAATCACTCTATGGACGCAAATGTTGATCTCCTATCTGCTGGTCGGAGGTAGGTGAAAGTCAAATCATTGGTCCAAAATTTATACAAGAAACTACAGACAAGATCGCATCAATTCAAAAACGAATCAAAGCAGCGCGTGATCGTCAAAAGAGTAATGCTGATAATCGTCAGAGACCCCTAGAATTTCAAATAGTTGATCGAATCATATTGAAAGTCTCACCATGGAAAGGCATCTTCAGATTTGGAAAGTGAGGTAAACTCTCACCAAGATTAGTATGACCATTCAAAATTCTAGAACGAATTGTAACGGTAGCCTATAGAATTGAATTACCTCCAGAACTTAGTAACATCCATGATGTATTTCACATATCAAATCTGTAAAAGTTCTTAAATGATGAATCATTGACCGTACCTCGTGATGAAATTCAAATTGATGACAAACTTCAGTTCACTGAAGAACCAATAGAGGTAATGGATCGAGAAGTCTAGGTGAAATAAAGCCGCATTCCAATTGTTAAAGTTAAATGAAATTCTCAACATGGACATGAATACATATGGGAACGTGAAGATCGTATTAAAGAAAAATATCCTCATTTGTTTTCATAAACGATTGTCACCAGATAAGTCTTCATCAAATTTTGGTACGAAATTTCTTTAACAAGAGGAGACTGTGACAGTTACGTCGAAAGCTCAAGTCATTCTTGATGAACTCCACGTTAAAAGTACGATCATAAATTCATAACAATTTGAAAATACATGAGAAATCGTAAAGGTGGTGAAAACCGTACGAAAAATGGAGTTCCCGATTCTCCGGAATCGTAAAAACAAGAAAAATTTGAAGATATTTTACTCCGGAACTCTTTGCGGTATGAGAAGGCTATTTTGGGTCCCTTTGGCTGTACGCGATGAGTCCAAAATATCTAAAATTCTCTGGATTCCTTCGCGGTACGCCAAGCCCCTATCAGGCTTCCTTGGTGGTACGCGAAGATAGGTCGGTTCAGATACATCATATAGAACAATCAGATTTCCATGCAGAAAAACATATATCTTTATTCTCTCGAACTTTCACCCTCCATAAACGTTCTAAGTGACTGTTAAGCACCAAATCCGTGAGATCAAGTTGTAGGAACATCATATTCAAGCCAGTGATCATATCTACAACCTTCGATTGTCGTTTTGCAGCCAAACAATCCGTCCGAAATGCATCACATAAAATAACAAAATGAACAATGATTTTGTGAGGAAATTCATGTAATATATGTATTAATATAGTAAATGAGGGTGATGTTATAGTAAAAAGACTTAAAATAGTGAGAAGTGTGAGAAGTATAGTGTACCATTAGATCTATAATTTAATGGTTGAGATCAAAGTTGTATTAAAATGTTAGTAGATAGGTGTTTTAGTCATAGACACTTTTATATACGATATTATTTTAAAAAAATTACAAAAAAACGAGCATTTTTTATCTTTAAAATGAGTATAATATTGTTATATAAAAAATAAAAAAAATTACGTTTTCTTTCATCTTGTATATTGGTAATGTCTCATTGTGTGTTTTTGTATGCTATTGTGTCTTTTTGTTTGTCATTGTTTCTTTTTGTTCGTCATCCTCTCTTACTATTTTTTCTAAAATGCCGTTCTTTAAAAAATAATGGTGAAAGAACACAATCACGAACTTTTTATATGTAAATTATAATCATAAAACAACAAATTCATCTAATACATATAAAACAATAATAAGATAAAATCAAATAGTCAAAAGCATAAAACACAATGGTGAATACATATGATACAATAACTTGAAATATATGTCATTAAAATAACAAGTTTTGAAAAATAAAATGTTGAAATAATACAATATATAGTCTATTTCAAATATGAAAAACATAAAAATAAATAACAAATTTAATTAATATATAAAAAAAATAACAAGAAAAACATAAAATAAGTTAAAATGTATAACACAATGATTAATACATATAACACAATGCCCTGAACGTAAAAATAATGATGAGTACACAATAACCTAAACGTAAAACACAATGAACTGGACGTAAAACACAATGATGAGTACATTAAACAATGGCCTGAACGTAAAACACATTAATGTATATATTGCACAATGAGTTGAACATAAAACACAATAATGAGTATGTTACACAATGTCCTGAACATAAAACACAATGATGACTATATTACACAATGACCAAAATGTATTTTTCAAAAAAATAAGATAATTTATGTTTTTTTTTTTAAATTATGAGTTTTAAAAACACAATGGTGAAATAACACAATTATGTACTTTTAATATATAAAACATAAAAATTAAATAACAATTTATTTAATACATAATAAATAATAACAAAATTACACACTATGATATAAAAAACACAATAATAAAGACATATTACACAATAACCTGAAACATTAAACACATTGACCAAAATATCCTTTTCAAAAAATAGATAAACACGACTTGTTAACCACACAATTCTTTTCACGTTTTTCATCAATCTAATCATTATTAACAGAACCCAACCCTAGTAAATGATATATAGAGTAATGTTATTTAATATAAATCTAAATAAGTGAAAGATAAAAAAATAACAAACCACATAGATAAAATTAAAGAAAGTTTGTAATTTCTTGCAGAAAATACTATATTTATAATTTAAATAAATATATTCTCTATTCATCCATCTTCCTATTCTAATAAAATAGTATTTTTAGGAGACACGTGTCGCATTCTCATTAAATCTGAAAATATTTTTCCTGCTTCTCTTGCTAACAAATAATGAAATAATATTAACTTTTAATAATTAGATTATATAATTAAATATCAAAAAATATAATTTTTCTTATTACAATAATTTACTAATTTATTAAAAGTTAATAAAGAATAATTCAATTATATTTATTATAAATATAATTTTACAATTATTAAATATTTATTAGTATTTAGTGTTAATAAATTATATTTTTTATTATTCATACACAAGTTTTATAGGCCGGTTATTAATATAAAATTTAGTCAAACGGAATGCAAACTATACATTGACCCAAAGTCAAAGGTTAATATTGTAACTTCTCATAACATAATCATTTCCAAAGGCTGCCTTTGAGGGGAGGTTAAAGGTTTGGATATCGAAATCCGTTTTATCAAAAAAACAGCTTGTCATTTTCGTTTCGTTTAACCCTAAAATAAATCAATCAACCGATGAAAATTGTCGCCTGGTGAAATCTTTTCGATCATGTCTTTGCCGGGAAATCGTACCAGGTAGATTCCGATTTCGTTTCTGATTCTTCATTTTCTGATACTATTGTTGTTTCTATCTCAATTGCTGTTTGCCCAAGAATTTGACGAATTTCATCGGTTTCAACGAGCACTTTCGTTGGTTATTCGAGCTTGGTTTTGATTGATAAGTTTGATTGGATTGTTTTTTGGTTTTTCAGTTGAATTTGTATATCCCATGTTTATGTTCTCATGATTAGCAGCAATTAGAAACTTAATGTTCGCTGGTTTTGTTTAGTTTGTGGTATGCAAACCCTAGATTCTAAACTATCAATGAGGGGCATGTTGTTATTCCAAGAATTTGATTCTATGCATCTTGTAATAAATCTTGTTTGAGTTGAAAGTACCAGATTAAACAAATTCTATGAGTTTTTTTTTTTTGTAAATTATTCAAGTATGCAAGTTCTTGTTGGACTAGGCTATTGGGTATAGTTTGTAGTTTGACTTCTTTCTTTTTTACTTCAGGGTGCTCTGCAAGTTTTTTGCTCATGGTGCATGCTTTAAAGGGGAGCATTGTGAGTTTTCTCATGACTGGAAGGATACCCCTAATAATGTACAATTTTTTATGCTTGTTTACTGTTGAACCTAATGTTCAATTTTGTCATAACAGACATTGCTTTTAATCACTCATGGTGACTGGTGATTTGTCGTGTCAGGTGTGTACTTTCTATCAGAAAGGAGCTTGTGCTTATGGTAGACATTGCAGATATGATCATGTTAAGGTTTCTCAACGGCAAGCTTCTGCATCCTCATCCACGTATCCTTATCAATATGCTGTTTCAGAATCTGTATTTGCATCTTCAATCCCAGGTGTCACTAGGGAGCTTTCTACTCCAAGTGGATCTTATATACTCCCTGCACAATCTGCTTGGGGTGAAGGTTCTGAAGAGGATGATTTGTTAAATGATGTTATTGGGCAATCAAGGAGTACTAATCCATCTGATATTGTGATGTGTTCCTTTGCTGCCGCTGGTAATTGCCCTCGTGGAGAAAATTGCCCTCATGTTCATGGTGATTTATGTCCTACATGCAGAAAACAATGTTTGCATCCTTTTAGACCTGATGAAAGAGAAGAACATAAAAGAAATTGTGAGAATAATCATAAATATCTTGAGGCATTGAAGCATAGTCAAGAAATAGAGTGCAGTGTTTGCCTTGAACGTGTACTCTCAAAACCAATAGCTGAGAGGAAATTTGGGTTATTATCAGAATGTGATCATCCGTTTTGTATATCATGTATCAGGAATTGGCGAAGTAGTTCTCCAAATTCTGGTATGGATGTGAATTCAACTTTGAGATCTTGTCCAATATGTAGGAAGCTATCATATTTTGTTATTCCTAGTATTATTTGGTATGCAACAAAAGAGGATAAACAGGAAATTGTGGATAGCTACAAAGCAAAACTCAGGTATGGTATTCTGACCATTATTATATATATATATATTCAATTATTTGGAACTATTTGGGATGAGACTTTTATCAAGATTTTACTTTTTTCCTTGTATACAGAGTTTTGGAACTATTTGGGATGAGACTTTTTTGTTAAGAATTTACTATTTTCCTTGTATATAGAGTTTAGGAGATTATAATCATTATAATGATAAAGCACACGCAACGTCAATTCACTTAGAGATTACATGTATGCTATTGTTTTGTTTGCTATTTTATTGTTTGTGGAGGGTTATTGAGCTTATACTACTTGTGATCACATTTGGATTTTGAAAGTTGGTGTATAAATGCTCTTGAAATTGATCATTTAGTTGGAAGCCTTATGTTTAAATGTTTAATGGTTCTAACATTTTGATTTTAGGGTTCTTTTGGTGTTATACGTAATTATTCTTGGCTATGTAGTCCAATGCACTAGAGGCACATGCATAGCTTCATGGAATCATGGGTGAGGCTTAGGCGCTTTTAAAGCCAACAATGTGACTGTCTTGGCAAAGCACTAATGAGGTGGTTCGAACAGGGAAACTTTTGCTTCTCCTTTCCTCTCAACAACTGTGTTTTCTTGTTTTTCTACCGTTTCTTTTTTTCCTGAGAAGTTGAATTTTTTTCCCTAATGGCCTACATAGTTTCTCTCCTCCTTTTATGTAATATTATAGTTTTGGCCTTTCTTTCTTTTATTTAGTCATGGGCTCTTTTTTCTCTCTTTGCGCTTTCTTCATTTTGTTATGGACTCTCTTTTGTTAGTTACGTATAACTACTATATAATTTTATAATTTTTATAGCTAGTATACAACTAGTTATATTATATTTTTTGGTTTGATTATATTAGATGGTGTTTAAAATTTTTAGCAATAGGAAGATAATTTTGATGGCTAGTTATATAAGATCTTATATTTTGGGAGTAATTTTAGTTTCATATATCTATTATATGTTAATTTTTGTTGTTATGCTTTTCATGTGTCGAGCATGCACATTTTATATGGGCTAAAAGCAAGCCGTTTGCGCTAGGGCTGTAATCGAGCCGAGCTAGGCCTGGTTCTAGCTTGGCTCATGGATTCTCGAAGAGCCCGAGCCGAGCCGAAATTTCTTTTAAGCCAAAAATTCGAGCTCGTAAAAAACCTTGAGCGACGTTGCTTGTTTTTTTTTTATCTTCCTCTACTTTACACATATATATTTAATATAATATATATGCATGTCATCTTTCCCCCATGCTCTCCTAATAAATATTTGCATGCCATCTTTTAATTAGATTTCATTTTTTTTTCATCTTCTCTCGTGTTAGGTTTACGTAGGCCTTAGGGTAAATTAGGGTAGCTGGCCCTAAGCCCGGTCCGTTTAGTGCTTTAACCTAATTGTATCTCTATATATACTCTTATCATGTAATTGTAATCGGTGTACTGAGCATAATAATAAAATACCTAGTTGCAGCCCGTGGACGTAGGTCACTCCGACCGAACCACGTTAAACCTCTCATGTTGTCTATTCTCTTTCTCCTGTATGTGTGTTTAGTGTGTGTGTGAACCCCAACAACTGGTATCAGAGCTTAGGTTCTCGGTTGCACCACTAACCACCATTGTTTCTGTAATCGTCGCCGCCGTTGGAGTTGCGGTAGTTGCCGGAATCTGACCACCATTCGCCGGATTTTGTTCAGAGGTTCTATTAAATTAGACTTGAAGAAAATCCTGATTAGGGTCTTTTGGAGACGTTTGCCGCCGCCGACACCCTAGATCTAGAGTTTTTTATGCCGCCGCTGTCCTTGCCGGATTAGGGTTCTGGCAAACCCTTGCAGTCACGATTTGTTACTAACATCGCCGATTGGAGTGATCTAGGTTCAGACAAGCCTTGCAGCTGTTAATCAGTGAAATTCCGTCGCCGCCACTGCTGGATTAGGGTTTCGGCGCTACCACAGTCGCCGATCTCGCCGGATTAGGGTTTTGGCGAGTCTGTTCCTACAAGAATTTCTCAGACTGCATGCCGTTTGCTGCTGATTGGGGTTTTTCGACCGCTTTCACTGTTGCTCGGGCCAGGTGTGTTTGGGATTGTTCGACTGGGTTCAGTTTGGGTGTTATCGGGGTTTGACATTGTGGGTGAAAGGTTTTGTTTGGGTGCCAGGTTAAAGTCTGCTTCCTTTGACTGACGTATTATCAACTTTTGAACCAGATTGCTTTGATTAGATTCCGTTTGTCGTTATGGCTGAAGACGGAAAGTTCTTGATTGAAAAGTTTGACGGTTCAGACTTTAGCCGGTGGAAAATGCAGATGGGTGCATTGCTTTGTCAGAAAGACTTGGATATGGTACTAGACGAATAACCGGAGAAAATGGAGAAAGCTGTTGAAGCCATGTGGGACGCCAAGGACAAGAAAGCAAAGGGCATTATTACATCGTCATTGACGAGAAACGTTGCGTTTAACATCATGACTGAAACCACTGCTCGTGGTATGATGGTAGCGTTGTCAAATATGTATGAAAAGCCGCATGCAGCTAACAAAGTGTTCCTGGTGAGAGAGCTGTTTACGATGAGGATGAGAGAAGGAAGCTCAGTTACCGAGCACACTAATAATTTGAATTCCATTCTGTCCAGATTATCATATATGGGAATGAAATTCGATGATGAGACTAAGGCTGTACTATTGCTATCTTCACTACCTTATAGTTGGTCTGGGACGGTGGTACTAGGCGAAGATGTTCGTTGAAGGGGTGCTAAAGCGGGGTCTTCTTCTGAGATGTTTTATGTTGGCAGGGGAAGGGGCTCGGCCTAGTGTGCGTTGTTGGGACTGCAACGAAAAAGGACATTATATGGGTAAATGTCCTAATAAGAATTATGGTGGAGGTAAAAGAATTCGGGTGGATTGAACACTGCTGAAGTAAGTTATTCCAATGATGATGCTTTGATACTTTGATACTTTGTAGTGAGAGCAGTGTGGAGTCCTGTGTCATGGAATCCAGTGCATCATTTCATGCTACCCACATCAATGATGGCATGCAGAATGTTAAAGAAGGTGATTTAGGGAAAGTTAGGCTTGGAAATGGCGAAGTTCTTGATGTGACTGGCATGGGGGATTTAGATCTTGTCACCCTTTGGGTACTACTTGGACTTTGTATAATGTCAGAGTTATTTCGATGCTTGAAACGAAGTTGATCTCTGTTGGGCAGTTGGATGAACAAGATTTGGACGTTAAGTTTGGTAGTGGAAAGTGGAAGGTCATGAAGAAGAATCTTGTGATTGCCAAAGGTTTCAAGACTGGGTCGATGTATTTGATGCCTGTTCTGTCTGGGGATGTGACTAACCCTGTTAAGACGAATGCCAAAGTCGGGCTCGCAGATTCGAGAGTTAAAAGAGTTTAGTTTACTGCAAAGGACTCTAGGACTCCAAGTAATTAGCTTGAGCATATTCGGAGGTCTGAGCATAGACGAGACTTTCGTGACAGTGGGAGCATAGAGAGTGTTTGGACATAGTTAGAAAGTCGACATTGGGTTCAGAAGATTAGGAAACCGAATGAAATCTCTCCTGGAAAGTTGCTGTCAGTGGGGTGTGTTTCTCTGAGAATCCCTGTATCTCATGGTTCTAGTCTAAGGGAATCGGCTGGGATTGAGGATGAGAAGACATGGTCTGTTATGACTAGTTTGGGGCCTTCTGAGGCCTCAACGAGCCTTTTAGGTAACTGATGAGAAGGGCCGCTGCAGCTGGGGTGATTGTTGATCGAAGATACACAGTTTAAAGTTTGGTTTGTTCTTGGGAACTGTACGTGAAAACTTCTGTTGCTGTATGCTTTGAAGATTACTGAAGTTACTCGATGATGGGGTTGCTGTGTGCTTTGGATGGCGGGCTTGATTTTATCGCAAGGCCTCCGAGTGGAGATTGTTAAGGTTTGCGTAGGCCTTTTGGCAGATTAGGGCGGGCGGCCCTAAGCCCGGTTTGTTTAGTGTTTTAACCTAATTGTATCTCTCTCTCTCTCTCTATATATATATATATATATATATATCCTTATCATGTAATTGTAATCGGTGTACTGAGCATAATAATAAAACATCTACTTGCAGCCCACGGACGTAGGTCGCTCCGATCGAACCACGTGAAACCTCTCGTGTCGTTTATTCGCTTTCTCCTATGCGTGAGTTTAGTGTGTGTGTGATAACCCCAATAGCTCGGGCTCGGTTCGTTTTAAACGAGTTTTTTCGAGTCGAACTCAGCGAGCCTTGAGCTTTTTGAACAACCCTAGTTTGCGCCTTGAGTGCCTTATGTGCCTTTCAATACCCATATTCTTCAACATGTGTGTTTATATGTACTTTGGGGTTGGACATGATGAAGGACGAGTTTGCAACCTATTTTTGCATTATATGAGGTGAAGCAAAAATGGTAAAAAGAGAAATCAACTCTTAAAGAAAATTGTTATATTAGTGAATGATTTTTCAAGGTTACAGTATGCTACCTTTATGTGAGGATGTAACAGTTTTTCATTAACTTAAAACCTATGTTGTGAAAGGGGAGGCATTTTGAGTCAGGCGAGACCTAGTTGACTAAAATGGTATAAAGGTTATATGACTAAAGAAGCCAAGGGTAAGCGCACACCTTGGTCCAAATGAGTAATGTTATCTAAGCTCTGAAATCTTACTAAAGAATATTAAAAGGAGTGACAAAGAAGTTAAGTTGCACCATATGTCACATGCCTGCATTTGCTTTTTTCAATCTTCCGTGCTCACATCGCATGCCTGCATTTGCTATTCTCTATTGTTTGCTAAGGTTACGTACCTGTTGTTGCTTTCTTCTCTTGTCTACTCTACTTAGTCTTCTCTTCTCATAAATGCGGTGTTTCTTCTTTTTCTAAGTAGTTTGTGCTCTTTAAACTTTCTTTACCAATACTCTTTCATTGTTGGCTTTTTATTTGTTAGAATTTCCTTTATAACTTATGCAGAATACATATATATATAGGAAAAGATAAATTGAAAACCCATTTGCTTTGAGAAAACTCATGAAAACCCAATGAAACAATAAAAAAATATTTTAGGTATGTAATATATATTATTATAAAAAATAAAATAAATTAAAAAAGAAATTATAAATACCCGTTTCACACATGTTATACAATGATGCTACACATTACACATTACAAAAATGCCATTTTGTAACATATGTGTAACAAGTACTTATATATTATTTTTGAGGTTTTTATTTTTATTTTTATTTTCTTACAATAAAATATATTACATACATAAAAAATTGTTGGATACATCGGGTTTTCACGTCTTTTTCAATGCAACTGGGTTGCTAATGTATCCTTCTCTGTTTATGAATATGTATATGTATTATGTATATGCATGCATGCATGTAATATATAGGATTAGGTTAGGCTAAAAATTTGATTTTACCTAAAAAGGCAGGAACTACATGGCTTCTACATTTTATGCATGGTGTCCTCATTTTTCTCATTTTGTTAACCTGGCTAAAATTTAGGTAAACATGTCTAAATTAAGTACTCCATGCCTAACATATAAAATATCATTTATTACTTGTGTTTTTTAGGCAAAATTCATTTTTTTAGCATAACATTTTTTTATCATTTATATATAATGTATGTGCATGTTATACTAAAAGATTTATTTCGCCTAATAAATAAAAAAAAAACATTTTTCTAAACCTTCAATATTGTGGCTTCAATCTCTATATCTTGATGTGACACATTATTTATATTTGTTTTGATGTCGTTTATTGTTGTACTTCATCAATGTCCACCATGCAAACATCTGCTGTCATGACTAATATTTTTGCTTCAATTTATGCATCAACGTCATTTTGAGATTCGTCGGTGTTTAATTTGGAGTTATCTTGACAACCCACGTACTCATCAAACAAGAAGTCATTATAATGGATTGATTTATGTTGATAAGAGGTCAATTACTTTGGCAAATTCTACTAATGCCTCCCTTATAAGATATCAAATAACATCTTAGTATCTATCCTTGTGATTTTTGTGGACATCTCTGCCCCTATGGTCACACTACATAGTTTTTCAAGAATCGTGTTTAGTTTGGCAGCCATGGCAGAGAGACTTTCAAACACATGGCACAAATTTTCTAAAATTTCAAGGAGGTTAATTTACTTCAATGCAATGTCCTATCACGATACTTATGACTGAGTTGGAATTGCAACCGTCATGAATCACGTGAGGGTGACAAAGCGAAAAATGATAAAAAATACTCTTCAACGGAAAGTTGATGTATTATTGAGTGTGTGGATTTTCATGGTTAGACAATAGGCTGCTTAAATGATTTTCTAGGAGATTCTAACCAATTTTCATTAACTGACAACTTAAAATTAGATAAGACATTCAAGAAGTCAAATGTGACAAGTGTTAGGCGTACTATGTTTACATGTATTCTACTAGTTCTTGGTGGTTGGCCTAAGCGTAGACTGGAGTTGGTATCTGATTACTTACGATACACACACACACACAAGGTTTTGAGGATAACTCCCTCAAGGATTCTCTCAATTTCTGAATAAATAAATTGAATACATCCCAAGCTACTTATAGCCGACTCAACCTTGCACCCCAAGGTATTCATCTAACTTCCCTAATCCTCCTATTAGGAAGCTAATCTATCGGGATAACAAAACAACCCGATATACTTTAAACCATACAGACTCGATAAGATCAAAACATAAAAATAACTTTGCTAAGTTAAGTCCTTCTAATTTAGCTAAATTACAATTTAACTAACAATTACCCCCTTAAACTTGTAATTTCCTTGAGTCCCAGCTTCCCTCTCATTTCAGCATGTTTAAGGTTTGGCAATGCTTTGGTTAGTATGTCAGCCTTTTGCTCAATCCCACTGACATGCTCTACTCTAATCTGCTCCTTCTCCATGCATTCTCTTATGAAATGATGCTTTGTATCAATGTGTTTGCTTCGGCCATGAAACACAGGTTTCTTCATACGTGCTATAGCAGATTGATTGTCCACCTTTAAAGTCACTTGTTCCTCTTTTTCTCCAAGCATTTCTGCCAACAATCTTTGCATCCAAATAGCTTGACATGCTGCACTCGTAGCTGCCATAAATTCGGCTTCACATGAAGACAGAGCAACAGTTCCTTGTTTCTGCGAGTTCCAGGCTATAGGTGCTCCTCAGTAGAAAAACACCATGCCTGTTGTACTTTTTCTATCATTCTGGTCTACTGCATAGCTACTGTTGCTGTACCCATGTAGAACTTTGCTTCCCTGCCTTTCATAACACAAACCCAGTTCAGTAGTTCCTTTAACATATCTGAGAATTTGCTTCAAAGCTTGCATGTGAACTTGTCTTGGATCTTGCATGAACCTGCTTATATACCCAACAGAGTATCTTAAGTCAGGCCTTGTATGAGTTAAGTACCTCAAGTATCCTACCAATTTTCTGAATTGGGTTGGATTCACAGCTGGACTTGTTTCTTCCTTTGTGAGTTTCAGCCCTGGTTCCATTGGATAAGTAGTGGCATTGCAATCTTTCATCCCTGCTTATTCCAATATTTTCTTTGCATAACCAGTTTGTTGAATGGGTATCCCTTGACTATCTAGCTTTACTTTTATTCTCAAATAGTATGATTACAACCCCAGGTCGGTCATTTCAAACTTGGCCTCCATTTGTTCTTTAACTTTCCTTACTTCCTCTTTACAACCCCTGGTTATAAGGAGGTCATCAACATACACTCCTATAATCAGTGTCTTATCTTCTTGCCCTTTCCTGTAAGCTGCACACTCTTGCTTACACCGTACTAGCCCCAGCCCTTCAAGTACACCATTTAACTTTTTGTTCCAGCCCTAGGAGCCTGTTTCAGACCATAGAGAGCCTTGGATAACCTGTATGCTTTCTGCTCTTCTCCCTTTTTGACAAAACCTTCAGGCTGCTGTACATAAACTGTTTCTTTAAGTTCCCCGTGTAGAAAGGCTGACTTGACATCAAGGTGATGCACATGCCAGCCCTTTTGTGTCGCATTTGCCAAAATTAGTCTCACAGTCTCCAGCCTTGCCACAGGAGCGAATGCCTACTCGAAATCCACCCCCTGTTGCTGGACATAGCCTTTGGCTACCAGCCTGGCTTTGTGCTTGGTTATCCTGCCTTCTGCATTCCTTTTGGTCTTGCATACCCCTTTCAGACCTATAGGCTTGGTTCCTGCGGGCAAGTGTACAAGAGTCCAGGTTTGGTTCCTTTCAATTGAGCTTATTTCAGCTCTCATTGCCTCCTGCCATTCTTCAATCCCTTTTGCTTCATGGCAGGTTTTTGGCTCTTCATCCAGAAGCATAAACTCTGCTGCCTCATCGTAGAGTTTCCCGAGCTCGGTTTCTCCCCTCAAGGGAGTGTTATCATATCTTTCATTTGGTGCCTTAGTTGGCTCATCACTTCTATCTTTGTCTGTTTCTTCTCTTGGCAGCATAGGGCCTCTTCCCTTTACTGTGGATTCAGGAGATGACCATTCGGGAACTTGGGCTGGGCTGTTGTTACTTGAGCCCGGGCTTCTGATGCTTGAGGCTGGGCTGTTTTTGCTTGAGCCTGGGCTGCTGTTGCTTGCACATGGGCTTCTGATGCTTGAGCCTGGGCTGTTGTTGCTTGAGCCGGGGCTCCTTGGCACTTGGGCTGGGCTGGGCTGTATCGAGTGGGACTCGGGCTGTCTGGCTCATTAGTATCCTTGTGTCACTGGGTCCTGAGTGGACTATGAAACTTGTCCATTCAGGTCCAGTTTGAGTAGTCTTTTCCTCTCCTTCTTTGTTCCATTCCAAGTGCTTTGTCTCATCGAACTTGACATCTCTTGTGACATGTATTTTCCCGGTCTCTGGGTCATACATTCAATAAGCTTTAGTGTTTGGCTGTGTGCCCAGGTGCACCATCTTCTTGCTTCTGTTTTCTAGCTTCTTCTGGTAGGTCAATGTCTTCACACATCTGACACACCCAAAAACTTTTAGATGTGCCAGGTTTGGCTTATTCCCTTTGAGTTCCTGGTATGGAGTTGAGTCATGGAGTGCCTTTGAGGGAGTTTGGTTTAGTATATAGATTGAATGTCTAATTGCTTCTGGCCAGAGGTTTTAAGGCATTTGCATTGTGCTCATAATACTCCTTGTCATGCCAAGAATTGTTCTATTTCGCCTTTCCACCACTCCATTTTGCTGTGGTGAGTAGATGGCTGTGAATTGATGGTTCATGCCACTCTTGGCGCACAATTCCTTGAACTTATGAGAAGTAAACTCTCCACCATTGTCCGTTCTCAGGGCCCTTGCCTTCTTTCTTGTCTCGAGTTCTATCTTGCTTTTGAAATTAGCAAAGCAGTTGAACACCTCCTCTTTGGTTTTGATCACTAATTCCCACATGTATCCGCTGAAATCATCCACGATTAGAAGCATGTATCTGTTCCCTCTTCTTGTGGTTGGTGTGATAGGTCCACACACATCAGCATATACCAACTCCAATACATCAGAGGTTTTTAGCTCTGATTGTGTTGGGAAAGCACTCCGGGTCTGTTTTCCAAGCATACATCCATCACATACCTGTGTCTGGTGTGTGATGTGTGGCACCCCTTGAACTAGATTCTTGCTGGTTAGTCCTCGGATTGCTTCAAAGTGTAAATGCCCCAACCGGGCATGCCATAGCCAGGCTGGGTTTGCACAGTTTGCTAGCAGGCACATCGGGTTCACAACCTTGAGTAGGATCTTGTAGAGCCTATTTGGAGACCTTGGTACCTTCATGAGCAAGGTTCCATCTTCTTCCTTAACCTATAGAAACTCATGTTTCATTCTAATTTCATATCCAATCTCTGTCATTTGTCCAAGACTAATTATGTTGGACTTTAGAGTTGGGATGAAATAGGCGTTTGCCAGGACCCTCTGTTCTCGAGTCTTGCATTCCAGCACAATCTCACCCTTTCCTTTGATGTCCACACATGAGCCATCTCCAAAGCGCACCCTTCCAACCATGCCTTGGTCAAGTTTTGCGAACAGTTCTTGGTTTCCTGTCATGTGGTTACTGGCTCCATTATCCAGGAACCAACAGTTTTTATCCCTTGTCTCAAAACGCTTTGGTAAGATCTAGTCCTCATTTAAGAAGACTGTATTGTCGTTCAACTCCACTCCAATTGACGTCATCAGTGGCCCATCTTCCCCTGCTTGGGTAAGATTTGCCTCATCCGGTTACTGGCTCCATTATCCAGGAACCAACAGTATTTTGGTAAGGTTCACTCCCTTTACCCCTGCCTCTTGCTCCCCTACCTCGTACTCTACCCCTAGAGGAGGTCCTGCCGCCACCCCGGCCAGGTCCTTTTGTGCCCTCTTGCCTTTTCTTGGCCTGCCAGTCTTCGTAGGAGAGCATCAATTGATCTCCTTTGGAACTTGATCCTTGATCCTTTGGCCTGGTCCTCTCCTCGAATGCTTTAACTCTTCCTATGGCCTCTTGGAACGATATGACACTCAGGTTTGCAAATTGTTCTATCAAAGCAACAATTGCAATAAACTTGTCTGGGACTGAGCCCAACAGTTTCTTGACCAGTGTTCTATCATTTATGGTAGAGCCTAGGCTGTTTGACTTGGATACCAGTCGACTAAGTTTTGTTGCGAACTCATTGATGGTTTCCCCGTTACTCATCTTCAGTGCCTCAAACTCCGATTGTAGAGTTTGCAATCGTGCTTCTCGAACTCGGTCTGCCCTACAAACCTTGTCTTCAAAGCGCTCCACATATCCTGGGCTGATTCATGCTGAGATACCTGAAGCACAAGTTCTTCAGGTATTGCCTGATATGGCAGGGCTATGGCCATATCGTTCTTTTTTGCATCTACCGTCGTTCCAATCTTTGGTTCCAATGCTTCAAGGATCCCGTGCACCATGAACACCGCCTTAATCCTAATGGCCCAGACATTGTAGTTATCGGCCGTCAGGATCGGACATTAAAGCGAGGCTGGGCTGCTTTCTTTGGCTGTCACAATCGCGCCTGCGTTTGCTCCTTCTGCCATTGGCTGCTTCCTTCCCTGGTACGTGACTGGAGTCTTCAAGCTTTGATCCAGTCCTTCGGATCGTCTTTTGGTAAGCGAATTCCGGCTTGAATTCCTTGAACTTCTTGGCCCCTTCTTCTCCACGCTACCCTTCTAGAACCGATGTCTCGGCTCTGATATCAATTGAAGTTGGTATCTGATTACTTATGATACACACACACAAGGTTTTGAGGATAACTCCCTCAAGGATTCTCTCAATTTCTGAATAAATAAACTGAATACATCCCAGGCTACTTGTAGACTCAACCTTGCACCACAAGATATTCATCTAACTTCCCAAATCCTCCTCCTATTAGGAAGCTAATCTATCGGGATAACAAAACAACCCGATATACTTTAAACCATACAGACTCGATAAGATCAAAACATAAAAATAAATTTGCTAAATTAAGTCCTAATTTAGCTAAATTACAAATTTGACTAACATAGACACCTCTAGGGTTAAAACGTGTTGCATGGTGTCAGAGCCAAGGCCACTTTCTATATTTGAATCTTAGTTTTCTAGTTCTTTTGCATCTTGGTTTACAGTTTTTGATTTCTAGAATCATCGGGTCATTAGTCATTCATCAGTTTTGTTAGTCTTGTTTGTTTCTGTTTCGATTCTTGGTCATTATTCAAATTTTTTCCGAGAAAATGTTGCTAACACACCGCCTTTGCCATAATCTTCAGGAATTCTTGATTAGAGTTCTTTGAAAGTCCAACGTCTGACACATCACCACACAATGTCGTACTTCTGTTGCTGATTTTCTTGTTCCAGGGTATGAAAGCATCTGCCACTGCTGCTGACCAGCTTTTTTTAAAGTAGTGTCGGTTTTACATTCTCATGCGTTATGTTTTGTTGGATTTTCGATCTAGTGAGTTTTTTTTTTCTACATCAGTTCTATTTTGGTTTAATACATGCTGCTTCAGGTATAAGCATTCAATTTTTTTAAATAGCATCCAAAAAGTATCAGACTACTCTAGAAAACTAGATTCCTTTGGGTATATTCAACTTTGTCTTTGAGTTGCATGTCCCGGGGAAACTTGACCTCATGAGTTTTATTATCTAGGAATGGCGTATCAATGAATGCGAATGACTTTGTGAAATACAATGGAGCCATTGATACTCAATATCACATTAAACTTTCCTACTTTGAAAGGAATACAAGACCATCTTTCTTCATCTTTTTCGGCAAAGGGATCCTTGTCATGCATATTTTGTGGTATACGCATAAGCTGAGTAGGTTTAAGGTGATCCCTCATTCCCTGATTACTCTAGTCGGTTCTTCAAACTTCAAGATGCATTACATACTTTGTTCCCACCAACTACTAACTTGAATGCCCAAGTGGAGCATAAGATGGATGTTGTGATGTTCATTGTTGTTTAAACATCCAAGCATTCTAGTGCGTACCCTTGTTGTGGAGCAACTATACTGCCATCTCCTCTGCTGCATCCATGCATCATCTTTTAAGGGAGATGTACAGTTCAAGCACAACCCTTGGATTTTCGAACACATCTGCCATGCATAAAACTGCTGGCGCATCTACTTGTCAGAGCTCCAGCTTCTTTGTTGGTCTCGAACACTTTTGTTCAAAAGCCTAAATGGCTACTATTGATGAGCTTTTTGACTAGACTGCTACTACCCTTACACTAGTAGACTTTAACAGTTGATGAGCTCCTAGTCAACGTCTTATGTATGCAAGCCAACTTGGCTCATTTGGGTACAGTCTCTTGTCTTGACTCGTTCTGGGTTATTCATTCTTGGAGGAACTCATCACATGAATGGGAGCTGGGGTATCCTTTGCTGATCTGTTCCTGGCATTAATTTCAACAACAACCTTACAATAACCTTACCCAGTATATTCCCACTGTTCAGTAGGGTCTGGGGGGGAAGGATAGATACAAACCTTACCCCTATCCCATTTGGGATAGAGAGGCTGCTCCGAAAGAGTCCCCGGCTCAAAGTTATCGTTTGAAGTTGATCATCCCAATGTTTTTAACGTTATTTTCACAAAATAATTAAAATAACGTTAAAATTAGTGCACTTTTATTTTTGCCCCTTAAGGGCCCACACATATATACATTATATGTGTGCACACAAATAGGGCATAGGATTCATTAGTAATTTAACGAAGCTAAAACTTTCTTCAGCTTTGATAGTTACTAAATTTTCTTATAGCCTTTGTTTTGTAAGCCAATCAACAAACAAAACAACTTTCTAGTAAGCTTTTATCCTTATTTCACAAATTAGGGACAAATTGGTTGATTGGCACTAGTTTTTAATCAAGTTGGCCTCTTTCATTTGTTACCTGCACGCCTTAAAGCAAAGATATGTGATTCCAATATCTAGGAGGCTCATTATCAGCTATGCCATCCCTGCATCTGTTGAGGCAAATGAGACCATATTTTCTTTTTTCTTTTAATTTTTGTTCAGTATTGTCAGCTTAGTAAACATGAGGATCGTTCTTTTCTCCTGAGAGTGTCTAGTAAAATCTACTTTTGAGTATGAATTTCATTGCCCCTCATCAGTACTGGACATTTATGTTATCTGGATTTCATATTTGTGTTGATTCTGATGTTAATAAAATGAATAGCCAGTAGTGAACATCATGCCAGATGTTTAAATAACAATTGTAACCATCAAATGTTAATATTGATACAATGTGTTTTTTCATCCAAAAGCAGTTCAATATGTGAGAAACTCGTCAAATAGTGTGATTCTTCGGTTGATCCTATGTTACATGCTCATGTATTTTATTTTTTTTACAAATTCCTATTTTGTTCAATATCGCGAGTTAGGTTTATGATTCACTCTATATAATAATGACTCCTTTGCAGGTCTATTGATTGCAGACACTTTGACTTTGGAAACGGGACATGCCCATTTGGAACCAGTTGTTTTTACAAGGTAATAGGAAGTAAAGATTGATATACAGTGTTACATAGTTTCTACAATATAGGCTGGCAACAGCAATCATATATTCATTTTGGAACACGTTGTAAAGCGCTTTTGGGTAACTTGTTAACAGCATGCATACCGTGATGGTCGCTTAGAAGAAATTGTTTTGCGTCGTCTTGGGGCTGAAGATGGACAGACTGTTGTTGCTAAAGATATTAGGTTTTACTAAATTCGATTTGGTTTGCATAATTTATTTTAAATCGATTGCATGTAGGTGTGTTCTATCCGTTGAGACTGTAAACTCTCCAAACCAAAGCCAGAAGAAGCCCTGGTTTGGACTCCTAGAACAGGCCGTTTAACCACTTATGCCTATTTATTTTCCGTTTTTTGTAATTTGTAATGTATATGTATCATATTTTTGAATCATATTTATCATTTTAAAAATGTAAACACAAACTATGATTTTGAAAATAGAAAATCAAACCAAAAATTGGTACAAATAACCAAAACTGAACCATCAAACCCGCATTCCTAATTAGTTATACCAATCCACCCAAGCCAGTTCATTGGTTTGGTCAAGATATTTTGTCAAAACTATCATGAGTTTTATTATTACTGTTTAACCTTACTGATATTATCATTTAATAATGTTCACAGGCTGTCTGACTTCCTCAACCGCTTGCGCATAAGATGAACAATAATACCACTTAACAGGTTAGCTTTTATTGGGGCTTTCTGTCCTACAATCAATGCATTTCTTAGATTCAGAGGTGGCTTTTTTGGCTCATTTTCTGTAATTTGGCTGATTGGGGTTACGTTACCTCTAACAGGTAAATTAAATAGGGTAATATGTTATCTGGTAACACTAATTCATAGATGTATATTCAATACGTAATACCATCTAATCAATTTATTCAAAATCACAGATCACATAATCTAGTATTCTTTTTATTGTTATCACTAATTGCTTAGAAATTTTTAAAATTTTGGACAAAACATGTTTCAGGTCAACTAATTGTTTTGACTCAACCAAAGTTACCCACATCGACCATCTTGGCCTTTTTCGCACATCCACTAAAGTTAATCTAACTTTACATATTTTATGGTTCTGAAATATATATATATATATATATATATATATATATATATATATATATATATATATATATGCAGGATATTTGGTGTAGCTACTAGGTATTCCCCATCATAAGACACTCTCCTATCTAGATGTTGGTGTGGCTCTACAAATATTCTTAAGGTATCAAATGTTATCCATTTCTTTTCCTTCTATATGTTTCTTGAAATTTTATGAAATCTCAATATCATCTAAAAGCCAGAAGTTTCCTCTTTTTTCCGATCGTATCAGATGGTTGTAGAGCTGAATATGGGGCATGCTTAAAAACGGTATCTATGAATAACTTACACCTTATATTTTTTTGTGGATAAAGAAAGTGTATTTTGATTGAGTTGAAACAATCTCATTGATAAACCGATAAGTTAAAACGAACTTGTATGAAACATAAAGTGAAGGGAACCGTAAAGGGTCAAAAGCAGGCCTTGTGTTCCTGGGTGCCCTGCCCATTTTGTATGTTTTGGGACTGTACATGGTTTTGGTTCAATTGGTGTTTTGTTTTTAAAGCTTAAGTTAATAATGATGATGTTTATATGAGTTTTGGATTCAAGTTTACTTGTATATATATATTTTTAAATTTAATTGATAAGCATATACCTCAGGATAATTTGCTCGTTAGATCGATGTATGGCTTTCAAGTATGAATAGGTTATGGCTCATTTGGCACAAAGCTTCATAAATGCAACTTGTAATACTCTCTCCCTAGAGTATTATTAATGCAATCGAAGTGTTCTTTGTTTCGTAATCTATGTTCATCTTTGGTCACTTGAATCACTGCAAGTAGACATAACTGAGATCATGTGTCGCGTGTTGAACTTTTAGAGAATAGTTTGTTACCGACCAGGGTCGAGTTAGTTAATTGATATATCGTATGTTCAAAATCTATCCTCAATGTCATGAGCATAAGCCATTTGAAAATGATAAAAGGATCGATTAATCCACAAATTGAAAACTCAGGTCATACGTGTATCGACCAACTAGGATACAATGATTCACAACTAAAGTGAACAATAGATGACTTCAAAAGTGACCAAAGCCTATAGGGTAGATTGTACTATTCTAGGGGCGCATAAAACATATATATTTTTGAAGAATTGCTTTCGGGTAGGAAGTGTGTTTTGGCTTTTGATGGGTTTAATTATACCTAGCAATCTTGACCCAAAGCAAGATAAATGGATAGATTTGGGTAAACAATTATTGCATTTTAAGTTGAAATGGGTAACATTATGACATAGTATGGGTTGAGATGGGTAACACCTCAACACAAAGTGGGTCAAGATAGGCTACTTAAAAACCATGTGAACATAATGGATTTCAATGGGTAAGAATTATCAATGATGTATTTAATAAGAAAATCATTAATAATTATTCAAATAAACTATTTGTTTAGTTACAACTCATTTTAACTTGAGGGAAATTGATTTTTTTTTTTAAAATGACCCGTTTAAACCTAAACGGATTTTGTTTAAAACCCACCTTGACCCGCACTCATCTAACCCGCACTTGTTTTTACTATTAAAATAAAAATGCTATAGGATTTACAACTATGTTTGTTTTTGGATTTCAGCTGGTAATTACCAGCTGTTAATTTCCTACTTTAGGTTTTGTTGTTTACATTATTGTAGAGGTTAAGTTTCTAACTATAAATATGCTTAATCATCTTCATTATTATGGTAGCAACATGCTTTAATTCATTGTTTCTTGGTTAGTTTTTTTAGCTAGTAGTTAAACAATTGGTATCAGAGCACTGAAGAACTAGGAGTTGTGATTACAAAATAAGCAATCATTTCATCGGGTTTTCTTTTCTAAAGGACCTAGTAGTAGTTTGATCAACATCAAGGCAGATACAAATCTGACAAGGGAGTGATCAAGCTTCTCAGTTTCAAATGAAAAGTTTCAAATCTGATCAGAGTGTGACGAGACTTCTTTGACAATTTTGGTTATTGGTTCAGATACCTAGATAGTTTATATCTTGCCAAGGACAAGACCCAACCACGGGTTCTTTTTTGGCTTGAAGTTTTGATCATATTTGCGGTAAAAGCATATATCAAATTCGTTATGCAGAAAGCTTTGAATCTAATCTTGCTTAGAGGCTGGGAAAAAAAACAATAGAGGTAGCGGGGTGGTAGGCTTTGTTTTTTGTGATCTGTGGTTAAGAGCAGATTGTTCTACAACCCTGGTATATCAGATTTGTTCAGCAAGATTGAAGTTTTTTAAACAAAAAGATGGCAATGGTACTAGTAAAAGAGGGTGGTTCTCCGGTTTTGATGTCTTCAAACTATCCGGTGTGGGCTATTAAAGTGAAGATGATTATGGATTCATATGGCATTTGGGAGGCTATTGAGCCAAAAGTTGGTGCTGGTGCTACTGTTGATCCAAAATAATCAAAGATGGCTCTTGCTTTCTTGATTCAAGCCATTTCAGAATAACTTGGCAACTTATACCGATAAACAAGTTTGGGAAGGACAGAAAACACATTTTCTGGGGGTTGATCAAGTTTGAACAACTAGGATTCAAACATTGAGGAAAGAGCTTGAAAGCCTACACATGAAGGAGAATGACACAGTAGATAATTTTACAAGCAAACTAAGTGGGCTAGCTTCAAAATCAAGGAGTCTTGTATCAGACTGAGAGGAGAAGGTATTGGTGTGACGGTTGCTTAATTATGTACCTAAATCATTCTTCAAATTGTAGCCTTCATAGAGCAATGTTTTGAGTTAGATACTATGCTAACACTATGCTTTTATGATGAAGCTGTTGGAAGGTTGAAGACTATGAGAAACATGTCAAGAGACCCAACAAAGAAGTTCATGGTGGTTGATGTATTCTAAAAGGGAAAAGAATAATAAGTACGGTTTTGAGCATTGTGGTTGTGGAAGTTCAAATTGAGATGACTTTGGACGTGACTGAGGAAGAGGTCATGAGTTTGGGAAAGGTCAAGATGGTGAACGGTTCCAACGGGATAATAGCCACGTTGGATGTTTCAAGTGCGTTGAGCTTGGTCACTTTGTGAATAAATGTCCAAAGTGGGGAAAAATGTAAAATGGAAGAAGTTAACTTGTCACGGTGTGAAGATGACGAACCAACGTTGCTATGAAGAGTAAAGTGCACAAATCATGCTGGGTTGGGGGGGGGGGGGTGGGAATGATAGGTTTAATCATGTTTTATTAAGTTGTTTTTTTCATTTAAAATAAAATGTTGTAGGATTTACGGCTGTTTTTTTTCTAGATTACAATTGGTAGTTTCCTAGTTTAGGTTGTGTTTTCCTTGTTTACATTATCTTAGAGGTTAAGTTCTAGCTCTAAATAGGCTTAATCATCTCTATTATAAGGGTACAAGTTCTTCTCTTTTTTAATTTCATAGAGAAACAGTATGGTAGCTTTAATTCAATGTTTCTTAGTTTGTTTTTGAACCAATTGTCTAACAGCTTTTGGGTACAAATGAACCGGTTTTTGGTCCAGAACAAACTGGTTTGGAATCATCTACCTGCTGGAGCCGGTTAAGTTAGAGTTGGTTCAGGTTTAGGTACAATAACTGGTTCAAGCCATGCATCTTTCTTTTTTCAAATAAGTTATAACATAAAAAATAAACATCAATCTATTTTATATTTATTATTAAATGCTTCCCAAAGAAGCAAAAAAAAAAAAAATACATTTGTTAAAAAATAACACAATTTTGTTCGTTAAATCATAAAATTTCTTGTAATTGCAAACAACTCTTGGTATAGGCAAGTTCTTTGTAAGATATGTTAGGAGATAAGACTTTCCTTTGCCATCTTATTGTGTATTTTTATTTCAAATATTATTTTATTTTTGATGTTTATTACGTCTTGAATATGATTATTAAAACAAATGTACATCTTTACTGACTCTGTAGCGAGTCTTATCATTCATAACAATAAAATTATGCCATTAAGAAAAATCCAGATTCTGAAGCTACCATGTAAGATTGAGAGGTTAGTAAATCACAGGCCATGATTGCTAAAATAGTACCGTTGGATTCCTTTTTTTTCTCCATAAAGCCAAAATATCTAAGTTGTGACTATTCTTAGATTGAAACGTGGACTTAAAATCCATTCCACAATACCTTTCGAACTTCACTTGATGTGTTACCCCTTCATCCTTTCATTGTCTCATTTTGAATTTTATTTAATAAAGTCACAAACGGGTCCCATGCTTTGCTACCACTTGAACTCGACGTGCTTGGGTCCTATATGAGACGTTTACGAGACCAATCATTGTCAAATCGGTGAATATCAGATGGGGCAATACATCTCGTATTGGCTTATATGATGCTTGTATTGTCGGTGGTGTGTGAAAATAAAAAAATTTGGGTGTGTAAATAACCAAGCCTTATACGATGCGTATATTGCCATAGCCACCAGTTTGCCTCTGTGTTTTTGGTTTGATACGCACAACTCGTCTTACATCTCTAGCAAACAACATTATAGATATGTTCATTTCCATATAAATCAGTTTTAGGTTTGGTTAGGTCATAGAGATTTATCTTACTGATTAGAATTTTAGGTTTTCTTGATTTTTTATTTGTTTTTTAGGATCTGTTGTGCTCTTGTTCATAAAATTTCAGATTTATTTAAGGAGCTTATTATTTTTGGATAATTTTAATAATGATAACAATTTTCATAACAATAAATATTCAATCTTCGGTTTTGCTTTTAAAAATAGTTTGAATAATTTATAGGAATAATTAAAACTAGAAATATAATTGAAGTGTGATTCATTGGAAATACGAGTCTGCGGTTTAATGTGTTGTTGCCTATGTAGTTTAAACAAGTGAACTCATGAATATTGATTGAAAATGTATTAGACCAAACCAAGTTTTACATATGTAAAATTTGATTTTACATATCTATCATTGATTTTTCACATGTAATTATTGTTAGTCACGCATGTAATATCCTTTATAGTTATATATGTATGTAAACTAGTATGTTACCCGCGTGTTGCGACGGAAATTTCTCCAAAATCACAAATATTAGTTGTAAGACATTATTCTTTGTATCAAAACAAAGATATAGAAACACGTTATGACAGTTGTCACTTTTACGTAAGATCATAAAGTGTAACTATCGTAAACGTGTTTGTCAGACCTAAACAAAAAAAATATTAAATTTTAATAGTTTTAATATTTAATTATTAATATTTTTTAATTGTAAGTATTACTTATTACTATTATTTAAATATTATTATTAACTTTAAATAGTATTATTTAGTTATATTTAATTATTTAATATTATAATTATTTAAACTTTATTATTATTTAATAATTATTTAATAATTATTTACTAATATTATTTATTTATTAGTATTATAAAATTATTATTATTAAATCTTAACGCTCCGTTTGCGGTGCGCGCATATAATGTATATATGTGTCGGGTCTTAAGAGACAAAAGTAAAGTTGCACTAGTTTTAATGTTATTTTACTTTGTTTTTGTAAAAATAACGCTAAAACCATGGGTTGGTTGGTTAGTCAGGCATCATGAGCAGGGTGTCTCATTGAAAGCAACATCTCTACTCCTACGGGGTAGAGGTAAGGATGTCTACATCTTACCCTACTCAGACCTACCTTAGCTTTGCTAATGGTGGGATATACTGTGTACGATGATGATTAAATCTTATAATTTTATTTTTAGTATTTATTATTATTAATTATTAATATTATTTAGTTCTTAATATTATTGCTATTCACATCAAATAATTACATTTCATGTTTGTATGTATAGAAATAAAATGTATAAAAATATAATGTTAGAATTGTAATTTTATGTATGCTTAAGTTCAATTTATTTAATGAATTGTTAATGTGTAAGACTAGATGTATATGCAATATACATTATTTATACACTGACAATTCACAATCCAGGTTGGGATCATGTGTATTGGTCCTAATTAAATCTTACTATTATTAAAATACTTAAAAACAAACCATTATAATCAAATAAAAACTTTTGAATCAAAGGAAAAGAACAATGACATGCATTCGAAACCTGAATCCAAAATTTTTTTGCGAAAAGGCTATTCGGCGTGCGTAATTGACAAATTCATGACAACTTGAACTTCCTAACCATATTATATTCCTACCGGAATGTAAATGGAAGCATAACAATGGTGGTTGATCAAAAGTAACAATTTTCGAAGATACACGCGGAAAGTAAATCGCAAAAACCATAAAAATCAAATGTTTGATGAACCCTTTCACATTGAGACTACTTTCTAATCTTGTTTGGGAGATATTTTGAAGGAAAATATATGCTCAAATTTTGTTCAAGAAGTAATGCAACAATAAAAATCAATTTGTTGACTTTAAAGTCAAGATTTCTTCACTCTTGAATCTTCAAACTTGACCTAAGCATTCCACAAACCTTATGGAGCTTCAAATATCATCTAATCATTATTTCTAATTATTCTTTGTTGAGAATCAAGATCTAGAACAAGTATATCAAAGAATCAATCTCAAAAGTTTGATTTTTGGTAGGTTTTCAATTCAAATCACAACCAAGTAAGTTCTAACATTTATTCTTGAATCTAATAGCTTTATATATCTTAAAAAATGTTAATAAGCTTTGGTTAAAGGCGGGAAATTATCAGATTTTGAAAAGCCATAAAAGGAGCAAGAATTCGGTTTCTCATCGGTTTTAGATATGAAAACCTTATTTTATCAATTTCGCATTCCGGAATCAGTTTTGTGATCTGTTTCACAATTCGGCGGCCCGATAATCGATTTATAAGTTGATTAGAAATTCGATTGTGACTGGAATTCAGTTTCCCTTTGGTTTCTAATAAAAGAACATATTCTGGGTCGATTTCGCGTTTTGGACTCAGTTTTACGATCTGTTTTGTAATATGACAATCAAATTTCAACCCAGAAGCTAATTAAGAATCCAGTTTTGATACGAAAGTTAAATTCTCATCAAATTTTAGTATCAATAACTCACACAACTCTAATCAATTATAAATTTGGAGTCCAAGAACTAAAAATATGAACGTTGTGCGTTGTTTATTGATTTTATATCAATTTAGGTGAGGTTGACCCCTTTTTATAGCATTTTGGCTTTCAAAACCCGGGCACTGGGAAAACATAAAATGTCATTTGAAACACCCTGATTATTGTGAAACATGTTGTTTTGACTCAATATTGAATTATGGATATTGTGAAACATAAGTTTGATTTGGATCGGGTGAAATTCTCAATGCTTTTGAAACATTTTTGTGAAACATGTAAACTTATTTTTGTAAAACAGTTGGTTAAAACATATGAATGAAACTTGTCGTTATTTCACGGGTTACACATGTGTTGTTAAGTCTCCTATTCTGTAATTGTTAATCGGGGAACAAGATTATTGGAAATAGATCTATTTGGGATTGACAATCCACACCTGTGCTTTGTTGCTAAAACCACGACTGGAGGTTGAGCGGGCGCTCAATAAGGCAATACATACAAAGTCTTGCGACAAAAACATTGGGAAGTGGCAAGTTCACATCGTAAGTTCGGTTACGGGAGCCCAGGGGTTATAACGTACATTTGGTTAGGACATCATGACATTGTTAGTTGGAACAATGCGTGCACTAGAAACTAATGTTTTACACACGGTTTGGGGCATGAATACTATGTAACTCTTTTTATGAAAATACTTGATTTGATTGAATACATTGATAACATACATTTTGAAATTTTAAAACTTGTGAACTCACTGGCAATATGATGATTGTTTAAAACCATGCATAATGACATAGGGGTGGAGTTGAGCGCTCAAATTTTGGAAACATATAGTAGAATCTACGAGAGTTAGGCTTAGTTTTGTGATGCAAAATTTAGTAGCTATATGAAACACTGTTATTTCTGTTGTAACATGTTTGTGTAAAATATTAATTAATGTATGTATCTTTTGTTGTAAGCAATGTCTGTGGAACCTTGAATGTCACATCGTACGTTTCCGCAACGATAGACTTTGACAATACATTTATATAAACACGTACAAAATAATGAATGATGGATTTTTAATTTTTATGGATGCTAAAGTTCAATATGTTTAATGCATTTATAATATGCATGTTTCCAACCATGCCACTATCTTTGATTCAAACACGTAAACTCATGTAACACTTGGTTTTACATATGTAATATCCCCTAGTACGTTGCTTATACAATATCCTTCGTACCAATGAGGCAGTGTCTCAATGGTACTTCAGGATTCTTCCAAATGGAGGTCTTGGGTTCAAATCCCTCCCGCAGCGAAAAAGAGGTCTGAGGGGGGTTAGGAGGTTTTCCCAATAGGGTTTCCTCTAAGGGTGGTTGTGGTGGCTCATGGAAGGTCTAGTTAACTACACCTTGGTGACATGGCCTGGAAACAGTGAGTTCACACGATTAAGATCTTCGCCTTTCAAATATATATATATATATATATATATATTATATATATATATATATATATATATATATATATATATATATATATATATAGGGAAGGTTCAAATGGTAACCCACTCCAAGTGTGGTAACCTATTAACTCATTTTCATTGGTTGTTAAAATAAAGCCTTTTGAAATGAGTGGTCCATATTCAATCTGAAAAAGTCAAGAAAACATGTGGATGAGATTTGTTTAAGGGCATTTTTGACATTTAGTGGGGTGTACTTGATTTCTTTTTTTTTAAAAAAATTTACCCCCCAAGTTTTTAAACACTCATAACTTTTATATAAATTATTATTTTTTTATAAAAATTTCACCATTAAATTTGTCACTTTTTTATCTTTAATTCAAGTATAATTTTTCAAATTTTTTTAAAATTTTCGTAATTTGCACTGATGCAGCGACATTTTACACTGATGCAACGACGTTTTACACTGACGTAACGAAATTCATTTTTTTACACTGATTTAACATTTGGTGGGGTGTACATTTTTTTCTCATTTTCTACAATCTATACACTAAATTTATAAAATTTTTCAAGTAAAATGGAAGGAGGTTCATCACGTGGTGGGTTGTCAACCAAGAAATTTAGAAAACCACGACAAAAAAATGTTCAAACGCCTCAAATGAACCCGTTCAACACACCCGGGTATCATCCACAAATGACATCTCCGAATCAACAAACATTTTTTTTTGGTTGTATTCTTTTTTTTATTTTAAATTTAATGAATCTTTTTTTATTTTATTATTATTATTATTATTATTATTATTATTTATTGTTAAAATAATTAATTAAAAATAAGATTTGAAAATGGGGAAAAACGGGGAAAAGTGGGACGACACCGTGCAAAATGGGGAAAAGTGGGGAAAAGTGGGGAAAAATGAGGAAAGCTGATGTGGCGCTGATGTGGCGCTGATGTGGCAACGGGGAAAAGTGGGGAAAACAGGGACGACTCCCTGTGGCCTTATAACCCCCCTTATGGCAATAACCCATTAACTCTAATTACCCAATCAAAATTAAACACATGGTTTTATATTATTAAATCTGATGAGGGCGTATTAGTAATTTGGATTATGTACTAACTTACCCCCTCTTTTTTTATATATCCATAACTTTTTTATACTATAATATTTTTTTATAAAAATTGAACCATTTTATAAAATGGTGCAATTTTTATAAAAAAATATTATAGTATAAAAAAGTTATGGATGTATAAAAAAAGAGGGGGTAACTTTAATAATATAACAAATTACATGAATACCCTTATTCCCTTTTCTTTCAAATCAAATATATTATTTTATAATATGAACCATTAGATTGGAACTTAGAATTTGATCCTCAAATATGGTGTGGTTATTGGGTTATTACTCCAGGATTCTTCCAAATGGAGGTCTTGGGTTCAAATCCCACACGCAGCGAAAAAGAGGTCTGAGGGGGGTCAGGAGGTTTTCCCAGTAGGGTTTCCTCCTGGAATGGTTGTGGTGGCTCATGGAAGGTCTAGTTAACTAGAGCTTGGTGACATGGCCTGAAAACAGTGAGTTCACACGATTAAGATCTTCGCCTTTCAAAATATATATATAGTAGGGTTATTGTACAAAGTGTTACTTTTGTAAAAAGTGTGAGAAACAATCTCGGCCATCGATGTGCTAAGATCTAGGGTTGAGATTTAAAATTGGTTAAAAATTTAATTAAAAGGGCTTTACGGTTATCAAAAGGGTAAATCAGGGATTTCTTTGTTTTTTGATTTGCTGATATCACGGTTTAACGAAAAAAATGGGATTTAGTTTCTTAAATTAAAAGATTCAATCGGGATGTAACAGATTACATTTTGATTTTGTAATCGGGATGTGCTATTAACATTTAATCATATTGTTCTGATTTGCTATTATGTTAGCTGTAATATTGTAATGGTGTTAGTTTGTGCTGATGTGTTAAATGTTAGATTGTAATGGTGTCGTGCTATTATGTGTTATTATGTTATCTGTAGTATTATGTTATGTTAATAACCAATCATATTGTCCTGATATGTGCTATTATGTTAGATGTAATGTTGAAATGGTGTTAGTATGTGCTGGTATGTTAAATGTTAGATTGTAATGGTGGAGTGCTATTATGTGCTATTACGAATTCGTTTTTTTTATGATAATAGGTGATATTCAATTACATGTTAATTTTTGGAATATGTTGAATCATTAAACTGATTACCCACTTTCCTATTTTAATGTAAAATTTAAAAATCAATTAAATACAAAGTGCCTATACTACCCTTTTCTATTAATTAATTAAAATGACACATGTCAACACTTTATTGATTCCTACCATTTTTACAAAATAATCTATTTGTATCTGAACCTACCCCTATGTATATATATAATATCCTTCGTCATTAACTTTGATTTTGGTACCTAAATTCTCTTGCCTCCCTTTTCAATTTGAATATGTAAGAAACATGGTACCTTATTTAGCAATAATTTTGATATTTTGTGAATTGTTGTCTGACGAATTGGGACAGAAATGCTAACCAATAACTTTGGTGAAGTGACCAGGCATAGACACATGAGTATTTATACGTCCTTGACGATGACTGTGTTTCTAGCGGATGTGCAACATCAAATTTCTTTTGTCACTCAGAGTCGTCAATGAGAGTTTGAATGTCTTGTATAAATATTAAAAATAACCCCCGTATATATAGAAAAAAAAAATCATAAATTGACATTTATTATGAT
Organism: Mikania micrantha; assembly: GCA_009363875.1. Lineage (NCBI taxonomy): Eukaryota > Viridiplantae > Streptophyta > Magnoliopsida > Asterales > Asteraceae > Mikania > Mikania micrantha. The sequence goes on from CM018686.1 coordinate 41,868,955, forward strand.
AAAAATAAGTTAATAAACAATATAAAAACAATTTTTGTTGTAACAAAATAATGTCTTTCATATAACTAAACACATTCTATTGTTTTATAAACATTTAAATTAAACTTTTGATCAAATCTTTATATATAAAATTAATGAAAATAAAAATTCAGACCCCTTTAAAAAACTTGCCCAGCTCTATCACTTTTCTAAGTTATTACATTTGTCTATGAAGAAATATGCGTTCAGTATATACTCCCAAACACGCTTGTTTAATGCATTTTTTAATGTGTTTGCCGGTGATCATACTAAAATTTTTGATTTGAAGCGGTTAATCCATGAAAATTAATTGATGGTCTATTAAACGGGATTAAATTTTACATCTCTAACATTTGATTTTACATTTAATATCCTCTAGTAGCATATTTAATATCCTTTGCTAATATATATATATATGTAAGATTGTGCTCAAATAATAACCCAGATAACTTTGCTAAGATAAAGCCAAATCTTGAATTTTTTTTAACATCATTGTAACACAATTAGAACACTATGTTCTTTTATGAGTTTGCGAAAATTTATCACTGTTTAAGAGATATCATCGTTGTAAGTTTTGGTTTTATCTTGTCAAAGTTATCTGGGTTATTGCTTTAAGAGTGTGTTATTATTTAAACACTTCCCTATATATGTGTGTATATATATATATATATATATATATATATATATATATATATATATATATATATATATATATATATATATATATATATATATATATAAGGGATTGATTCATATGAAAGCCCAATCTTTATAAATAAAACCCTTAAACCCTATGTGAACCATTGATTTGAAATCTTGAAAAAAAATATGTGGTCCAAATTAAACCTAAATAAAAAATTGGGTTTTGAATAAACAAATCATTTTTAATAGAGTAAATTACAAGATTCATCCTTTATGTATACATGTAATTATGGATTAGGTCATTTATCTTTGCTAATTACAAATAACATCCTTTATTTCAATAATTTATAACAATTTCATCCTTTAATTTAACCATTGTTAATTTGATGGGTTATCTAAAAGGGCAAAAAACTAAAATTCATCCCTTTAATTATTTTTTATTTAATCTTTTTAATTAAACTATGTAATCCAAAATAATCAAATTTTGGGTTAATGAATTAGTTCTTTTTCACGAAAACTACCTTATTACAATGTTTAAAACATTTATTTAATTCACAATAAATTATATGGAATTTATATGTAAGTTATCACTCTAAAAATATCAACAAAACCAAAGACAATAGTTTCAAATTCAAAATCCATAAAACAATTGCCATTCCAAAAACTAACATATATTTATTTAATTCACATAATCTTCAATTAGAGTAAATTACAAGATTCAAAATCAATAGCCAATTGCCATTCAAAATCCATAAACCAATTGCCGTAAACCATTGTAATAAGGTATATGTTAACATAATAGTCTCTTCCAATTGTTAATTAAATATTTGGCTTATGGATTTTGAATTTGAAACTATTATGTTTGGTTTTGTTGATAATTTTTTAGAGTGATAACTTACATATAAATATCCTATAATTTATTATGAATTAAATAAATGTTTCAAACATTGTAATAAGGTAGTTTTCGTGAAAAAGAACCAATTCATCAACCCAAATTTTGATTATTTTGGATTACATAGTTTAATTAAAAAGATTAAATAAAAAATAATTAAAGGGATGAATTTTAGTTTTTTGCCCTTTTAGATAACCCATCAAATTAACAACGGTTAAATTAAAGGATGAAATTGTTATAAATTATTGAAATAAAGGATGTTATTTGTAATTAGCAAAGATAAAGGACCTAATCCATAATTACATGTATACATAAAGGATGGATCTTTTAATTTACTCTTTTTAATATGGGTTAATGTGGAGCACATATTTATTTTCAAGATTCCGAATCAATGACTCACATTGGGTTTAAAGGTTTTCTCTATAAGATTGAGTTTTCATTGGATTCAACTCCTGTGTGTGTGTATATATATAGGGGAAAGATCAAATAAAAAGTCTATTTTGCCTAAGAAGTCTAAAAATGATTTTTAAAACCTCGAAAACCGACATAAACGAACTACGATTTAACTGATCTCGATGGCGTTGGAATCGTCTCATTGAACCCTACAATATTAACTTTTAAGTTTTAGCTTTAATAACTACTTATAAAGTTTTGATTTTAGGGCTTGGTTTTTGGCTTTTTAGGTTTAATCTTTAGGTTTATGGTCTGTTTTTAAAGTTATGGTTTTAGTATTTGGGTTTATTGTTTACAATTTAATGTTTGTGTTTTAGGGTTCAACAAGCCGGTTCCAATGATGCAAAAATGAATTCAATCAGAGTTTGTTTGGGTCGGTTTTCGTGTTTTTAAAAATCCTTCTTAACCTTTTTAGGCAAAATAGACTTTTTAAGGGAACATTCCCCTATATATATATATATATATATGTAGTAGGTGGATCCAATATATATGAAACTTAATGTGAGAAGGATATGAAGGATTCTGGACCCTTGATAAATAAATCAATGTTTAAGATCTAGTGGTACTCACTTTTTTTATTAAAAATTGCTAGTATTAAAGTAAAAATGGCAAAAAAGGAATTTTCTGCATTTGTTGACTTTTTTTTGTGGGTAAATCAAGTTCCACAATCTTTTTTAAAATCGAATAACTTTTAAAAGTTTAATTATTTTTTTAAAAAAATTACGCCATAAAATTGAGAATTTTATTATCTTTAATTTGAGTATAATATTGTTATAGTTTTTTTAAAAATATATGTGGTCCGTGATTTATATGCTTGGTACGTGACTATTGGTACGTATTATGAAGTTGATCCTTTGATCATGCATATAAAATGACGGTCTGTGATTTTCATATACCGTAGTCCGTGATTATTGGTACGTGATTATATATTTTGTCCTTAATTATATGTGTTAAAATATGATTTGTGATTTTTATATAATGCGGTCTGTAATTATTTGTCCGTGATTTGTTAGGTGGTAATTGATTATAAGTGTTAAATGTCAGGCTGTAATTTTTATGAAGCATGGTCTATAATTTTATATGGACAATAATGCTCTTTACCCATATGACACATGGCGCGTTCCTGTGGCTTCCTACGTTTAACACGTTAATTTTATTTGTACATTAACCGTCCCCTAGATATATATATATATATATATATATATATATATATATATATATATATATGTATATCTATATGTATGTATATCTATATATATGTATATATATTTATATATGTATGTATGTACTATGCTATTACCTCATGTGTTATACGTATTAAATATAAAATATTAAATAGTTAGTAATGAAAATTTAAGAATTATATTACGATAACAAACTTAAGAATTATATTACGGGATTAAATTTAACATATCTAACATTTGATTTTACATTTAACATCCTCTAGTAGCATATTTAATATCCTTTGCTAATATATATGTATATATATATAGGGGTTGGATCCAGTAAGAAGAGATTTTTGCCTAAGAAGAGTAAGAAACAATAGAAATTTGACACGTGGCACAATCCAGTACAAAAATCATAATCCAGTACATAAAAAATAAAAAATCCAGTACAAAAGAATAAGAATCCAGTACAAAAAATAAAAATGTATTACAAAAAACACAAAAATCTTGTACAAGTAAAATAAAGAACAAAAAAATAATCTAATACAAAAATATAAAAATATAGTATAAAAAATAAAAATCTAGTACAAAAAATATAAAGTTATACGTAAATTATCATGCCAAATTTCAAATTATTATTAGTTCTTACTCTTCTTAGGCAAAAATCTCTTCTTATTTGATCTTTCCCCTATATATATATATATATATGTGTGTGTGTGTGTGTGTGTGTGTGGTGGGGTTATAGTAAAAAGGCTTAAATTGGTGAGAAGTGTGAGAAGGATTGTGGGCCATTAGATACATAATTTTATGGTTGAGATCAAAGTTGTATTAAAAAGTTAGTGGAAGGGTATTTTATTCATAGACACTTTTATTGACTTTTTATCACATTCCTCCCATTTTTTTAAACGGTCATAACTTTTATATAAGATATTATTTTTTTTAAAAAAACTATACCAAAAAAACGAACATTTTTTATCTTTAAAACGAGTATACTATTGTTATATTAAAAATTAAAAAAAATGGTTTCCTCCACCTTTTATATTTATAATACGTCATTGTGTCTTTTTGTTTGTTATGGTGTCTTTTTGTTTGTGATTGTTTTTTTGTTCATCATTGTGTCACATCTGAATGTAAAACACAACTATGAATATATTACCTAATAACCTGAACGTAAGACACAATGATTGTATATGACACAATGATTGTATATTGCACAATGTTTTGAAGATAAAATACAACAATGAATATATTACACAACGACTGTTGTCTAAACATAGTGTCGTCGTGTCATATACGTTGTCATATGTGATGCACGTATTACACAACGGTTAGGTTATGTCAAAATTTTTAGAAACAATGGTTATAGACATCACTGTTTTTTGGGTCACTGTATCTAAACATAGTATCTATCATGTCATATCTGTTGTCATTTGTAATGCACATATTGCACAATGGTTAGGTTATGTAAAAACTTTTGGAAACAATGGTTATAAACATCACTGTGTTTTGGGTCATTGTGTCTAAACATAGTGTCTATTGTGTCATATCTGTTGTCATCTGTGATGCACGTATTTCACAATGGGATTATTAATAAAACTCATAAAAACACAATATACAATAATACACAATGTTGAACATAACACAATATACACAATAATGATATGTAATACACAATAATCATGTTTTGTGGACATATGATCTGCACAACAAAAAAAAAGCTATACATGTAATATAGCCACGACTTGTTGTTACTATAGCCAAAAATCTTTTTTTTCCCCATTTTTCTTTAATTAAAATCTCTGAAAATCAATTAATAAATTTTTTTAAAAAAATTAAATAATAATATTAGCGACGACAAGTCGTCGCTATATGTTATATTTAATTTTTTAATTACTGAAATGCCTTAAAATCAAAAGACGTCGTTTATCCTTTTACCCTATAGCGACGTATAGGGTTATCTATAGGGTTTTCGCACGCAGACTCTCCAAAACATGCCCGACGTATAGGGTTATCTATTTTAAAGTAGAGTGACCTAATCAGAACAAAAAAAAAGTATGAGTGACTTAATCGGAACAAAAAAAAAGTATGAGTGACTTTATCGGAACAAAAAAAGTATGAGTGACCTAAGTGGAACAAAGCTGAAAGTTGGTTACATTTGTATGGCATTTTCCCTTTTTTTATAAATATCTCGTCGTTTTAACACTTTGGTTTTTGTAATTTTTTTTAATTTATCATTATTAAAAGAATTATTTTTAACCAATTTTTTTTTAAAAACATTTCATATGTTTAAAATAGTAGGTAATTTCAGAAAAGTTTCATATTATACGAATTTCGAATTTCAAATAATTTATTTAAAGTGTGTTTTTAGTAAAGATTTATTTTAATACTACGAATATCTATTTTTTAATTTAAGAACCATATAAATTGCATTCAACTCTAACAAGGATAATGAGAAATTTAGTATAAGTATGCAAGTAAAATTAATAATACGTGTCTTGTTGGAATATGTTAAAGTTTTGATGTTTCCAGTCGTTTAGTTTATAGGTTCTCGAGTTTTTGAGGGTTCTTGGGGTTCTCGAATTGGATGGGTATTAGTCTTGGTGAGCCGAGATGCCTATGTCATGTATGGGTGGTATATAAAGCCTTTTCTAATTCATAATTAGGGTTAGATCTTATTTTGATAGATTTTTCTATTTGTTCTTTGGCACTTTGATTCGTGTACCAGTCGGCTTTATTGAAGCCAAGTGCATTGGAATTGGATTCTTGCATTATTCTTCATTGTGATCTTAATTAATGTCTCTCTTGCTCACACGTGATACCATTCCGTACTCTCACGTGTGTTGTTTATATCGATATCGGTTTTAGATCCTTTACTGTGACTAACAATTGGTATCAGAGCCTCAAGAACCAGTTTTGTGGCTCGTTGTGGTGTCGATATTGCAAGAGAAAGAATTTTGGCTTGGCAGTGTTTTACTGTTCTTGAAATATTTTTGTTAAAACAAGGTACGTTGATCTGTGGAAGAGTCTTTCTCGACTTCACTTTAGTGTTTATCAGATTTGTTTAAACTTGTTCGAGATTGACAAGACCAACATTTAATTTTTAAATCCTCGGTGTTTTGGGAAGTGATCATTCTCGAGTTGGGTCTTAGAATTCGAGATTACATTATTTAAAACTCGATTTGTGTTTCATCTTCATAATTTTACGTCTTCGAATAGTATTGTGAACGATAATGAAACAAAGCCAAGGGAGATACCGTTGAGAAGAAGCCAAAGAACTACAAAGAGGCCGGCCAGACTAACAGAATGAGGGGTCTAAAATACCACTCATTCATTTTTTTAATTAATTAATTATTTTATGATGTAATCAAATGCCTATATATAAAGGCATCGTGGTGAGAGTGAAAGGCATGAAAAAGCATGATGTTAATTCTGTTAGTTTCTTCCCCATCCCTTTCTATGTAATTCTCTCTCATCCCCAATTCTAATACAATCCTCTAAACTTTTGAGTCTCTGTGATATTGTTCTTAGATCCATTCATTTCATTGGTGCTTTCATTGACCATTGGCTATCATGGCTGATGGGACCAAATTTAGTGTTATCGATGCACACATCAAATCTCTTCAGGAATCTCAGAAACAAACGTTAACAGCTCAATCGGAATTACAATCAGAAGTCAGTCTGATCTCTACTTCCTTAGAAGATACAAAGAAGATTATGAACAAAGTTTTGATCTAATTGGATTCCTTGTCTCACAAAGAAACGACTCACCATAACGCTTCCGGCAATGAGGGTTCGTCGATTCTAGGGAGACATAAGCCGGCTCCCATCTATCTTCCCCGATTTTCCGGTACACATCCCGAACGGTGTGTGGCGCAAGCTAATAGGTATTTTGATTTCTATTCTATTGCTAATTCTGATCGACTTACCATCGCATCCTTTTATCTCGATGAGGTAGCGGCTGATTGGTATGATTGGCTTTGCCGACATTCCAAAATCAAAGGGTGGAAACAATTTACCATAGATGTGATACAACGCTTTCGGGTTAGGGATTTAGAAGAAACCAAAGTTCAATTGGCTAAACTTCATCAAACCTCAACTGTAGTTGAGTATCGTAATCGATTTGAAGAACTTTCCACCAGAACAATGGCCCTGCCACCGGCATTTTTGGTCAGTTGTTTTGTATCGGGATTACGTGCGGATATCAAACAATCGGTGGTCATTCATCAACCAACGACTGTAGATGAGGCGATGAAATTTGCTCTGTTGCATGAAACCAGACTTCAATTGGAAAAAGGAGTGGGCCGGATTTCTCTAAACCCATCTTCTAAGCCCATTTTACCTAACCCTAAAAGTTTCGGTCCAACAATAACCCCTTCTACACTTGGTTCTATTGTCAAAAACCAACCTACTACCGGTCACATTGGCTTCCGCCGCTTGACTCCTGCGGAATTGGCGCAAAAGCGGGCTCAGGGTCTTTGTTACAAGTGCGATGAGAAGTACACTTCCGATCACAAGTGTCGGCCCACGTCACAACTCTTATTTTTTGATGAAGATGCCATAGCCGAACCGCTTTCTGATGCATAAGTGTTAGCTACTCTTGATTCTGATTTGGTAGACAAATTACAAATGGAGGAAGTACAACATCATTCAACTATCTCTTATAACGCTTTGTCGGGAGGAAATTCCCCTACTACATTGCGTTTTAACGGAACAGTGAAGGGTAAGTCGGTTCAAGTTTTATTAGATGGGGGCATTACCCGTTGTTTCATTCAAACAAGGGTGGCTAAGTTTCTTAATTTGACAGTTGAAACCACCAATCCTTTTTCAGTCCTTGTGGGTAGTGGTGAGAAATTACCTTGTTCAGGTATTGCAAAGCAAGTGGAATTGGTGATTCAAAAAGCTACTATTTGTGTTGATTTCTATGTGTTACCCTTACAGGGTTGGGACATGGACTTGGGGGTGTCTTGGCTCTCAACTCTCGGACCAGTAATTACTAATTATGCAACCGCTTCTTTCGAATTTACGGCTGGGAAGGAACGTATTCGTTGGCAAGGGGATAAACCTCATATACTACAACCGGTTCAACTCAACAGCTTATGTCGAATGGCACACACGGATAACGTTGTTGAACTATATCAACTCACTTTGCTTTCTCAGGAGGTACCACTTTCTCATTCATGTCCCGAAGAAATTCAGCCATTATTAACTGAATTTTCTCACCTCTTTCAACCGCCCAAAGGGTTACCTCACCGCCCAAAGGGTTACCTCCGCAGCGTTCTCAGGATCATGATATTGTTTTGGAACCAAATGCATCCCCGGTTGTGGTGCGGCCATATAGATACCCTCATTTTCAAAACAGGAAATTGATCGTTTGGTCCAAGAGATGCTTGAACAAGGAGTTATCCGCCCCAGCAACAGTCCTTTTTCCTCGCCCGTTCTGTTGGTTCATAAGAAAGATGGGACTTGGCGATTCTGTGTCGATTATAGAGCTCTTAATGCACTCACAGTTCGCGACCGCTTCCCGATACCCACCATTGATGAACTCTTTGATGATTTATATGGTGCCAAATTTTTCTCCAAATTGGATTTGCTTGCTGGCTATCATCAGATTAGACTCAAAGAAGGGGCTATTGCCAAAACCGCATTTCGAACACATGATGGTCACTACGAGTTCTTAGTGATGCCTTTTGGCCTATCGAATGCTCCTTCTACATTTCAACGCTTGATGAATGATATCTTTCGCCCTTACCTTCGTAAATTCGTTTTAGTTTTTTTTGATGATATTTTAATCTATAGCTCCTCTTGGATTGACCATTTACATCATCTTCGTGTTGTTTTTCAGCTGTTAGTTGTTAACAACTTAGTTGCCAAGCTTTCCAAATGTATATTTGGTCAAACAGTGGTCAGCTATTTGGGACATTTGATCTCTGAAAATGGGTTAGCAGTCGACCCTTCTAAAATCGAACGTATCAAACAATGGCCTACACCAAAGACAGTTAAAGAGGTACGTGGGTTTCTTGGCCTTGCTGGATATTATCGCTGTTTCATCAAAAATTTTGCTTCCATCGCCGGCCCTCTCACAGATTTCTTAAAGAAAGATGCCTTCTGTTGGACTGCCACTACCAACCAAGCTTTCCTTCAACTCAAAATTCTACTTAGTTCCACTCCTGGTCTTCAACTTCCGAACTTTGCTAAACCCTTCACCATTGAAACCGACGCGTCGGGAACTGGGGTCGGTGCAGTTTTGTCTCAAGAAGGTCATCCTATTGCTTATTACAACAATAAATTATGTCCTCATATGCAACATGGTTCGGCTTATCAATGGGAAATGTTTGCTATTACTCAAGCGTTGGCCCAATGGCGCCAATATTTATTGGGGAGGCGTTTTCAAATAATCACTGATCAACAATACTTACGTAATCTTTAGAATCAAGTAATTCAGACTCCTGATCAACAAAAATGGTTAGGTAAATTTCTGGGTTATGATTTTGACATTGTCTATCGGCCGGGTAAACACAATGGCGCGGCCGACGCCCTTTCTCGTATTCCTACTAGTCAACTTCTTGCTCTTTCTAGCCACACCCCTTCTTTTTTATCCGATTTAAAAACCTACTGTACCACAAATGCAGAAATTCAATCCTTAGTGCAAGCTATCCAGCAAGACTCTTCTAAATATTCTGATTATTCCATTCATGATGACCTAGTCTTTTTCAAAGGAAGACTCATGATTCCCTCTGCTTCCCCTTTTTGCCAAACCCTTTTAACATAATTTCATGCTTCCCCTACGGGAGGACATGCGGGTATCACTCGCACCTTTCATCGTTTATCCTCCAATTTTTATTGGAAACACATGAGGCGTGATGTCAAGACTTTTGTTACCCAATGCCAAATCTGTCAACAAATGAAAGCTTCCTTCTTAGCCCCGGGTGGACTCCTCCAACCACTTTCCTTGCCTAAATTGGTTTTTGAGAATGTGGCTATGGATTTTATTACGGGTCTTCCCTCTTCTCAAGGTAAAACCGTCATCATGGTGGTTATTGATCGCCTCTCCAAGTACAGTCATTTTGTAGCCCTACCCACTTCGTTTACCAGTATTACGGTGGCTGAAGCCTTTGTTTCCAACATCGTCCGTTTACATGGCATTCCCCTTGACATCGTGTCAGATCGCGATCCTCGTTTCATGTCCGATTTTTGGAATGAGCTACATCGGTTACAGGGCACTACGCTCTCTTTTAGTACTGCCTACCATCCCCAATCGGATGGGCAATCCGAATCCTTAAATAAATGTCTTGAAATGTATTTACGCTGCTTTGTGGCTGACAATCCATCACGTTGGGGACCTCTGTTACCATGGGCTGAACTGTGGTATAATACTTCCTTTCAAACTGCAGCTCAAATGACACCTTTCGAGGTTTTATACGGCCGGAAACCTCCAACAATCACACAATACATCCGCACTTCTAGCCATAACGCCTTAGTTGAGAACCAACTTCTGGATCGAGATCAAGTTTTGACTCCTCTCAAAAAGAATTTATTGCAGGCTCAAAACCGCATGAAGCTGTACGTTGACTCCCATCGTCGTGATGTGACATTTAATGAGGGCGATTGGGTTTACGTGAAGTTACAACCCTACAGACAAGGCTCCATTCGTTTGCAAAGACACCATAAATTGGGCCGACGCTATTTTGGTCCTTATAAAATTCTGACTCGGGTTGGTCAAGTGGCTTACAAGTTAGCACTCCCTCCGGAAACCCGAATCCACAATGTTTTTCATGTATCCATGTTGCGCAAATGCTTGGGACAACCTGACCAACAAGTAACTCCTCTCAATTTGGTGGATTCCACTGCCACTTTGATTTTGCAACCTGCAGCCATTCTCCAGCATCGTACCATTCAAAAAGGCCATCTCAATGTTCAACAACATCTGGTTCAATGGGAAGGACTGTCACCCGAAGAGGCTACCTGGGAAGATCACTACTCTTTTATTCACTCCTTTCCCAACTTTCACCTTGAGGACAAGGTGGTTTTTAAAGAGGGGGGGGGGGGGTAATGTTGTGAACGATAATGAAACAAAGCCAAGGGAGATACCGTTGAGAAGAAGCCAAAGAACTACAAAGAGGCCAGCCAGACTAACAGAATGAGGGGTCTAAAATACCACTCATTCATTTATTTAATTAATTAATTATTTTATGATGTAATCAAATGCCTATATATAAAGGCATAGTGGTGAGAGTGAAATGCATGAAAAAGCATGATGTTAATTCTGTTAGTTTCTTCCCCATCCCTTTCTATGTAATTCTCTCTCATCTCTAATTCTAATACAATCCTCTAAACTTTTGAGTCTCTGTGATATTGTTCTTAGATCCATTCATTTCAAATAGTTTCCAAAACAATAGAATCCTGGTGGTTAACGTGCTAAAATGAGTTGGGTCGCGATGGATTCTCGGGCGGGTCAAATGGGTATCAATTGAGTAGAGGGGAAAGGAGAATAGGCAAATGGCAGTTTCAACCCTCTAGCTTTGTATGTTTAACTTTTCCATTTTAATTTTTTGTTTGGGTCTAAAAGGCGTTAAAGTATGTACACATTACTCTAGTTTATATATTTTAAGCTACCAGCTTTGTTTATAAAGTTTGTATGTAGGTGTCACTACCAAAAAACTAAAATTTTTCGGACGAAATATTCGGCAGAAATTTGTCGGAAAAACCAAATTACGACAAACTACGAACAAAAACCGTTTGCCTGAAAAAACCTCCTAGGAAATGAATTTCGGACAATTTTCCGATTAACAAGAGAATAACAATTATATTATTTAGTTTTGTTAAACTGGTTTTAGAAAAGAAGAATGATATTTTTCTAGAGTTGTCCGAAAGTTGTTGGAAAATTTATCAATTTTCCAATAAATTACTGATGAACGAAGTATATTATATTATTTAGCTTCTTTAAGTTAGTTTTAAAATTGAAATGATATATTATTTTTATATATTTTGGAAATTTGTCGGAAACTTGATAAGTTTTCCGACAAGTTTCCAATATAGTATGACAATCATCACTTTTATGTTTTCTTTAGTAACGCTAAATAAAATAATTTATCTTTTGTCGGAACATAGTTTGAAAATTGATCATATTTCTGATTAGTTTAAGACAATATTGAAAAATATCATTTTTCGTTTGTTTAAAACTAGATAATAAAACAAAATGATATATATATTTTTTCATTTGTTGGAAGAGTGTCGGAATTTAAATTCATTTTCCGACAACTAAAAATATTTATTATTTCTAATCGCTAAATTAAATTTTGTCAATAATTTGTCCGTAGTGAATCGAAAGTGATTCATAATTAGCAACAAATTGTCTTTTGTAGCTATGCAGTTGAAAAGATGTAGGAAAATTTAGTGTTATATTTTTTTGTTTATTCTGTCAGAGAATCATTGCTATTTTGTAAAAAAATTGGTTTGTCTGTATTTTGGCGGAAAATTTTGATGGAAAATTTTGCCGAAAACATGAGTGTTTACTGATAGTGTATAAATTCATATTAATTAAGTATTAACACCAGTATCTTAGGGTTTTTTGTAAGTTGCTTTGCTTCCAACGCAAAGTAGTGTTAAACAACCACACATTTGATACAACATGTGTACTGTGTGATTATAGTTGTAAATTAAATAGTGAAGAATATATGTTTCAATAATAACATAATGTTATTAAATATATCCTACATTTCTCGTTCACACAAACATTTCATTGTTATGCCTCTACGCCGTGCAATTCTAGCTACCACATAAAAAATATCCTCATTATGTTGTGCCTTACTTGAATTTTTCTTCTACATATATTGAAATAATATGGATAAACAAATTATAAAAACTAAATCTATATGTACATATATCATATATACGAAAAAAATCTACATAAAGAAAGACAAAGAAGACTAAAAAACAATTATAAATGATATGTGGGACGTAATTTAATTATTTTTTATTGATATCATTCCGGGTCATACATACATAAAGGAATATAATAAAAATGATTTTACATACATACATATATTTGTTTATGATTGGTTTTCAAACTTCTTTGTCTGTCTGTATGTAATTATACATATAGCGATATAGTTTTTAATTTGTTTATTTGTGTTTATTTATATTTGCAGAAGAAACATTCAAGTAAGACAAAACATAAATGCATAATTATGATATTTTTTTTGTGGTATGTAGAATTGTATGGCGAAGAGTATAACAATTTGATGTTTGTGTGCAAAAGGTCTAGTTTGAGGTACAGCTGTAAATGAATCGAACAAACATGAACGAACCATTATTTGTGTTTGTTTGTTTAACTTTAAACTTGTATACGAACGGTTCATGAACGCTAACCGAATGAAAACTCATGTTCGTGTTCGTTCATTAAGGAGTTTAACTTGTTTACGAACACAAACAAACACAAACAAACACATATTATTTAACCAATAAAAATCAAAATTCTTAATTTCAAGCATTAAAGATAATCATTTATATAAATATAAAGTTAAATATCGTAGTATTAAACTAAAAATGACTTAGATATTATGTTATTAAAATTAAAATTAAAAAAAAATTAATAAAAATATGCAACACATTTAATGAATAAATATGGTCTAGTTCGTGGCCTATTAGAAGTGGAAGGCGCTCTGGTGCGAATATAAATGAACAAGCACGACCTCTATTCATATTCGTTCATTTAAGTAAACGAATGAACTCCCTGCCGAACGATTCACGAACTGTTTGCTGAACGTTTGGTTTGTTTACAGCCCTAGTTTGAGGTGATCACATATAATGTATACATATTTGGCCCTTAGAAACAAAAAAAATTTCGAGGCCTGGGGCGAGAAAAAAAATAGGCCCTTTTAGAGGCGGCCCTGAATTTGGTTTGTTTGGCTAACAGATTAAACCAAATTTAGATTTAATTTTATCATCTTATTAATAATACGTAAGGTTGAATTCGGTTAATTCAGATCGGTTAATTTGGTTTTAACCGGTTTATTCGGGTTATTCGATTTAACCGGTTTTTATTTGCTTTTTACCGAAGTATCGTTCATTTGTCTGTGTTTGGAGTACTGTGCCACGTGTCACACTAAATTAAACCAATTTTAGTGCCACGCATAAAATAATAATATAAAAATTATTTTATTAAATTGTTTGCTGACCTGTAAATTGTGAGGTGTCACACTCTTAAACAATCATTGCTGACCCCAACTCCATTAGAAGTTGAATACACAGTAGAGCTAGCAAATCACAAGTTTAAAATTGATCTCATGCCAGTCATGCTCGGTAGTTTTGATGTCGTAGTAGGCATGGATTGGTTGTCTGAGAACCAAGTTGAGATAAATTGCCATGAAAAGGTTGTGAGTATACCTCTCCATAGCGGATAAACCTTAACCATCAAAGAAGAAAGGAGCGACACTCCTTTGAACATCATCTCATGCATGAAAGCCCACAAATGCCTACGAAAGAGATACACAACCAGATTGGCACTCATCATCGAGAAAACGAAAGAGGAGAAGAAACTCGAAGAGATACCAGTCGTATGCGACTATCCCGACGTTTTTCCCGAGGAACTACCAAGACTTCCACCTCCGCGACAAGTGGAATTCCGCATAGACCTCGCACCGGGAGCAACACCTATCCCACAAGCACTATGAAAACTAGTACCTGACCATCCAGAAACTGTACGATATGTGTACTTTCATAACTATTGTGTGTGATTACTTATGTGTATGACAATTATGTGTTAGAAAATTTTGTGAAAATTTATAACTGTGTTGATTTCAATGAGAAATAGAATCTCAACACATAACATGTCATGAGAAATAACAAATTATCATGAGTACAAATGACAAAACAGTTCGGTTGCGATCTGAAACAGGAATCAGATGACCGAGAAAACAATGTAAAATCAATGAGAACAAAGGGAAAACAGTAAGTCAAGTTGTGTTTGTCAGTGAGGATGTCAAATACAAAACAATGATTGAATATCATTTTAAATATTAACTGACAGTGTGTTTGTGTGGGTGATGATTCGCACAAATATGTATGTGGGTTTAACTATCTTAATGATAACTGAAAAGTAGAAAACCAAATAAGAAAAGTAAAGCCATCGTCGTGTTCATTCGGGTGACGATTCGTACGAATACGCGCGAAGGTGATCCGATCTGATGACTGTTAAAATAAACATTTTTGAAACTTTAAAAAATAATAATTAGAAATTTAAAATAATTATTAGGAATTACAACCTAAAAAGATTTAAATTAGAACTATTTTACAAACACGTGTATATTAAAAGTTACGTTCTGTAAACGTTATATAAACGCGAAACAGAGCAACTTGAACACACCTGAAACGAACGGGGTTATAAAAAACCTCAATACTTGATCTTCCTGATTAAATTTATCATCTACCACCCTCTTTCTCAAGAAATCCGGCCCTGTCTCTCCCGAACTTTCTCTCTCTTGAAATTCAAGCTCAAAGTCCCTCATTTCTTTATCAAGTCTTACAAATTTGGTATCAAAACGATCCTTGGAACATCTACAACACGAAAGTACAACAAATCGGAGATCAAAACATCAAGAACGAAGGCAAAATTCAACACAAAGCCACGGTTTTTAGGGGTTTGATCAAACTGGAAGTGTTGAACTTGTAAACCGAACTTTAGACACTAAATCACATGAGGATTGCATGAGAATGGGTTCTAAACACTTGGAAAAGGCTGGAATAAAGATCTGTGGGTGGAGTGTCTTAGTATCGATGGATGAATCCTTAATATCGACATATGGGCAGAAGAAGAAGCTTAGTATTGATGGTTTTAATCAGGATCCACTTTCATCGAGATTGTTAGTCTCGATGTAGGCTTGATTTGACAAGCACCTGATCGATACTATTAGTATTGACTGGTCCAAGGAGCTTGGTGATGAGATTTGTTGATATTAACCATGAGGCAATCCAAACCATCGATACTAATGGCTGCTGTCGACAGCCCCATCCTTGAAAATTCTAAGTGTCGATCGAATCCGCCATAGATACTAACTACACCCCATTGATAGCAGTATTTGATGATTATCCAAGTAATCTAATCCCAAGATCCAGTAACATTAATCGAGTAATGAGCTAAGGGGCTGGGTAGAAGCTTGGTAGTATCGACGAGGAGGCTCTCAGGCCTTAGTCTATAATACCAACCCTTGATACTAGTCCTTTTGAGTCTAAAATCATTGAACTAACATAAACACACCCAATATAGATATTTTAAGCTAATCCAAGTGTTTTGAAACAGAAAACAATCAATTTTTATCCAATATAATAGCATAAGGATGGGTTAAGGATCGATTAAGGACTTATAGGGTTTTCCGCAAGGTGTTAATCGATCCTACACCTATTTGATACTATCATATACATGTTAATGCAAACTTGTTAAGTTATGTTTTAACAAGGTTTTAAACCCTTTAAAAATGTAACATTTTCTTTAAAGTGTTCATAGTTTTTATAAACATTATCAAAATAGATTGAAACATAATGATTAAAGGTAATTAACTTAATTAAACTTGTTGAGTTAGTGTCTAACTCATAACAAAGATTATTGGGAAACAACCCCATTTTAACATGGACATAAGGTATAACTTATGAAAATTGTAATGATTTCAAAGCACACATTGAGGGTAATGTTTATGGTCAAGTTCAAAATATGTAATCAAGAGATATCACCACATACTAAGCTTAACCTAAATGGTTAAGTGTTAGTATATTTCATTATCAACACGGTCTAAAACTAATCAAGATAACAAACTAAGTGAATAACAAGGAACTTATAACAATTTAAACCATCATGAGGGTTATATATAACACAGAACTCATACTTACAAGTTGTGAACATCAACTAGATCAATCACAGGGCTTTGAATACAATGCAAATCACAACAACGAGTGCGTGCATTTCCTGTTAATAGTCAACCAACATAATACCAAGGTGAGTTCATTTGCCCCTTTTCTAATCTCATGGCTTCAAATGCGGGGGCTGAGTAACATGCTAAACTCTTGTTATAAAGGTTTTAGTACATTTTTACACGATTCATAACAAAGATGTATTAAAGGTTATACCTTGCTAATACATCTACATCTATTTACGTATCAATGTTTATAACAAGGGAGTTATCAATGGTTGATAACAATTACTTTGATATATCAAGGATAATATCATGATAATATAATTTCATGATACATCAAACACTTTTGAGGTATCATTGAGATTTGGATGACAAGTACATTTAATAATTAGATGAAAAGAATGAGATGATAACATATGTTTATGACAATGAGATGATAAAATAACATTACATTTGATTACTAAAAAGACTGATTGTATTATATCATTGTATTCATGTGTCCATTGAGATTTATGAGCATTAAGTCCCTTACTATATCGTTTACCATTAAGTAGAAGACGCTAAGCCGACGGTAACTTAGTGGTACCATAAGTTTGACAAACTTTTGGCGAGTGAGGTCAGTACGTTATGCGTATTATCAATAACAATTGGCTGGTATCGTATGACTGGTAACAGGGCAGCACAGTTAGGTTTGGTAAATGGGCACATGGGTGATATTAATCAACATAAACTATTTGTAATCGTACCACATATGTTCAAGAGACTGGCAAGACTGAGCGACTGACCTCACTCATGTCAATAGCTAGCAACAAATCGTTTTGAAGTCAAGTGATTACAAATGAGTAGGGATAAATTAGAGGCATTGTGGTTTGACTTGGTGTTGACCACAATGTGGTCCCATTTATGCTCTATCCATCAATTGGGGAAAACATAAAATGAGTTGGATGTCACTTCTAATTTAGAAGTGAGTAACAGTAAACTCTACATATGAGAACAAAAATAAGAGATTAATATTTAATAAAATCTATATCTTTAAAACATTAAGGGCATACCATTACTTATGTTATGGTAGTACATACCCTACAAAACATTATTTCTATATATATCAATTGTGGGATGAAAGTGTGACATCCAGTACCTGATCGTCCGGCCAGTCCGTACGGTATGTGTACTTTCACCTTTTACTGTGTGTAAATACAATGCTTGAACAGTGTTTGTGATAAAAGAATTCAAAATACAAGAAACAGTTGTACGTATGTATGTGAAAACTTAAATGCCATATGTACAACAACTCACGATAAACAATAGTTGTATGTATCTAGGTGAAAACCTAAGTACAGTTAATACAACGAATCAAGAGAAACATCAATGTACAAGGAAACAACAAGAACATGTCGGTTGCGATCTGATATCCATAGATGACAGGAATCAGATGGCCGATAATTCAGTATGAAAACAATGTGAAAACAGGAAGTTAGTTGAGTCCGTCAGTGAGGAAACACAATTCAAAACATAATTACAGTGTTATTTCAGAATAACGAACTGACAGTGTGTTTGCGTGGGTGACGATTCACACAAACATATCTGTGAGTTTAACGTTCTGAAATGATGACTGAAAAGTAGAAAACAAGAATTAGAAAGTGAAACCAACGTCGTGTTCGTTCGGGTGACGATTCGAATGAATACGCGCGGAGGTGACGCGTTCTGACGAAACGAAAACGAAACACGACTCGAACGAAAATAAAATAAAGAAATTAAATATTTAACATTTATTAGGAATCACAACCTTTTAAAAAATTTAAAAATAAATTATTTTATTTAAAACACGTAAGATACACGTAACGTGCCGGAAACACAACGGAGATGAAAAACGAGCAACCGAAACGAACCCGAATACCCGTGGGGTATATAAGCACCAAATGAGGAATTTTTCTTATTTACCACTCTCATCCTCTCTCTTTAAAAAGCTATTCCCGAACCTATCTCTCTCTCTAAAGTTTTCATCTTCAAATCTTCATATCTCCCTCGTTTCTTGGTGAAATTGGGCGTTCTTGGTGTCTAAACGAAGCTCTTGATGTCCTCTACCTAAAAGTACAACAGATCTAAGGAGTTATCCAGCCTAAATCGAGGTATGAAGCTATGAAATCATGAAAAATGAGGGTTTTCTCAACCTTTGGCCGACCACACATGCACCGGTTTAAAACCTAGATCTACTCGACCCTAGGCTTTCACTCGAGCACCACGAAGGCTAGAACGAACCAGGGGAAGGATGGAAACGACCTGCAACAGCAGAGAACTCAGAGATGATGGTGAAAAGTTTCAGGTTCGCGAAGGATCTGGGCTGGCCGAACATTTGACCAGCCGAACCTATGTGGAGCTGGGCACCAAGGGAGGCCGAACCCAGGACTAACGAACCTGTGAGCTGCGAACCACCATCAACCGAACCCTGCATGCAAGTCGCGAACCCTTCTATCGACCGAACCTACTAGGGAGCCACGAACCAATGAGTTGGACGAACCCTTCATGCAAGTCGCGAACCTGTACTCGACCGAACCTCATGCATGGACGAACCTTGGACTCGCGAACCATCTAGCCAAACCCTATAGCTCCACGAACCTATGTGCCACGAACCTAGAGTTTTCATGAGCGAACCCCGGAAGGCGAACCTTAAGTTTCGTGAGGCTGTAACCCTAGCCGAACCTTTGGTCACCCGAACCCTATTGGACAAACCTACCTTTAAACGAACCTGAGAAGTCATGCACCTGGGTTGACCACCGAACCTCCTAAATGTGGATAATAGGTTCGCTGTTCCACTGAAGACCGAACCCTCAGCCATGTAACTACTTCGGCCCATACATGCTCTCAATCGGCCCAACAGTGGAAACACACCTAGCTCGGCCCACCTTAGACATATGGTTCATGTGTGATTTTTAAAGGCCCAAACCCAACTAAACGACCCATTCCTTATTTGGACTAAATCCATAATCGGCCCACATAACTAGTTGGCCCATGTGAATTCTTTGGCCCACTTGTCACACGGATTATGAGTACCATTCGGCCCACATGATTTCATATGAGAACAAACGCTTGTAACTAATAGGAGAAGTAACATGCATGGTAATCCTGAGGTTATTACTACAAAAGTGGCATAATTCTTGGATTTAATGTATTTATAACACTTAAAACATGACAATTTCACATACGGTTGGATTTAAAGTCATTGACAAAGCATGCTAACCTTAATCTAATTGGATTAAGCATTATTAGAATCAACAATAGGTAAACAAGGGCCGAATGAAGACCGAGACTCACAAGTGTTAGCCAACTTTAGGGTTAACACATACACACACAAATCACATACAACTTATACTTATAAGTTACATACAACGTGAAATCAATACAGGATCGTGAAAACAACAACAAGTACAACAACGAGCGCGTGCATTCTTGTTTAGGCTAAGTCAACCACTTCAACAACAAGGTGAGTTCATACGCTCCCTTTTGTAATCTTAACTGATTTTAAACTCTCGGGGCTGAGAAACATGCTTAACTTTTATTTACTTAAAAGTTTTATGTTTAACATATTGTTTATACTCTGATTTAGATAATATTGTGTTACTTATTATCGCTTATCATTGTATGCATGCTTGTATGATCATAACATGACAAAGACAACTAAGATGAACATGATAATATAACTTCATAATTCATCAACACAATAGAATAATGTAGTTGTAAGATTTTATCTTATGACACTTAATTATTCTTACAAGAGCAATAAGAGAATTATCACAGGTGAACAAGATGACAATAACAACAACAAACATCATCCACCACCTGAGTCGACTAAGTGTTGTAAGACTGGTTCGTACAACACTGTAGTGGCAACATGGTGATTACATGGAACAACTAGAATGATAAACATGATAACGTACCTTCATGATAACAATATCATTCACACAACAACTAATATTATTTAATAAGACAAGATCTTATATAACTTTATTAGCAACAATGAGAACACACAACATTGAGATCAAATAACGTTGGTGAACACAAAACAATTGATTGCTATTGAACTGTCTGTATTATATCATTTCAATTATGTGCCATATATTCAAGTTTCATTGTAAGTCCCTTCTCAGAATCGTTTACCAGTTAATTTAGTGGGATCTAAACCGACGATAGCATAGTGGTACCATAGGTTTGACAAACCTCCGACGAGTGAGGTCGATATGTTAGTCGTAACATCAATTGGCCGGTAACGTATGACTGGTAAAAGGGCAACGATCAGTCAGGTTTGGTAAACGACATATGGTGATATCATTCGACAGTGATATTGTAATTAATCCATCGTTTCTTGTTGACTAGTAGACTGAGGAATTTACTTTCTCTCATGTCATATTATTAGTAACAGTTTTGATGAGGTCTACGGTAATACAAAGTGGTAGAGGTAAATCAGATGCATTGTAATCTGATTACGTGAGGATTGCAATGGATTCTTTTTAGGCTCTATGCACTTCAAGTTGAGAACAAATATCAATTGGTTAACTAATACTCTTATATTTAAAAGTGATTAACAGATAACCCCACAAGAAATAGAATAATAACAAGGATCAGATTAAATTAATCTAACTTCCTTAATACAATGAGGGTGTATGAGTACTTCGGTTTGATAACTAAACCCCTCCTATTATATTATTCTACATATGATACAACGGGTGATGAACACAAATGTACGGGTGAAATGATAATGGATATCTATAGTTGTATTGCAAGTAGTATTAAGTTCTATTAGGTATGTGGTGGGATGTTGGCTTGGGCTTGTTCCCCTACATATGCCCTATATATAAGCATAGCTAATAGGATGAGATTCTACTTGCAAATACAACTATGGAGAGGCCATTGGGTGAACAGGTGAATCAAATATTTACAAGTAACATGTGTGACATTGTGACTGTGGATGTGAACAATACAAGGTTTTCAATTATCAAACTTATGAACTCACCAACCTAGTGTTGACTTTGTTTAAATGCATGTTTTTCTCAGGTGATGAACAGGTTTAGTCAACAAGCTTCAGGAACATAGCTAGTGGACTTTTAGAAGACCTAGCTACATTTTGTGTTGACATATTTTGAATGGCAAAACAGTGAATCATCTTTTGTATATCTTGTACAGATACAAGATATAAACTCATTGATTCTTTTGATTAGATTTACTTAGTTAAATTATGAGGAATCAATGTAATTTAACTTTGTAATTCTATTTCATTTTCATGTTAGCATTTCTCATTTATATATCATGTGCTATGCAAACAATCTGATCATTTCGATTATCAAACGATATCGCGCCCCGAGAACTTTCCGCCCGACGGGAAAGTCGATCCAGCCCGCCGGCTCGGAGTATGACAGATAGCATAACATATGGGAATATCAAATTGGAATATCAGATGGAAATATCAACTGAGAATAACAAATGGTGAGAATGAAATGGGTATCCTTAGTTACACTACACGTGGTGTTGAATTCAGTCAAGTGTGTGGTGGTTTAGCGGCTTCACTTGTTGATACGTATGCCATATGTATAAGCATACTTGACTGAGTGAAATCCTATCTATATTTAGAACTAAGGAGAGAACATTGATAGGGGTTAAGACATGACAATTTCAATAAGACTTAAGAATAATATTTTCAAACATTTTTGAAATACTAAACTTATGAACTCACCAACCTAGTGTTGACTTGTTTTACCTGCATGTTTTCTCAGGTGGCAAACATATTTAGTTACCAGAATTCAGGACATAAGCTAGTGTACCTTTATAGCAGACCTAGCTTCTTTTGATATGCATACTTTTGATGACATTTTGTGAATCACTTTTGCACATCTTGTGCAGATACAAGATAGTAACTATATAATTCTTTTTGGATATATCTACATTGTTAAATTATGAACATGACTTATGTAATTTAACTTTTTAATTCTATGTCAATGTCAAAATAACATTTCTCATTATATATCATGTGCCATGTAAACAATCTGATCATTTCGATTATTACACAATATCGCGCCTTGGGACCATTCCGCCCTACGGGAAAGTTGATCCAGCCAGCCGACTCGGGGTGTGACAAGCACCCTATCGAGTTGCGCCGTCGGAGATGCAGGAACTTTCCAAACAACTGCAAGAACTGTTGGACAAGGGTTTCATTAGACCGAGATTCTCGTCGTTGGAAGCTCCTGTCTTATTTGTTAAGAAGAAGGATAGCACGTTTCGCATGTGCATCGACTAGCGTGAGTTGAACAAAGTTCAGATCAAGAATCATTACCCCCTTCCTCGTATTGATGATCTGTTCGGTTAACAACAAGGATCGAGTTACTACTCTAAGATCGATCTGTGATCTGGGTACCAACAGTTAAGAATCCAAGAGGAAGACATTTCTAAGGCGGCCTTTCGTACTCTATATAGCCACTATAAGTTTTTGGTCATGCCTTTTGTTCTCACAAATACACCTGAGATATTCATGGATCTTATGAACCGAGTGTGCAAACCTTTCCTTGACAAGTTTATCATTGTCTTTATCGATGATATTCTCATCTACTCCAATACCTAGGAAGAAAACAAGGAGCATCTTCAATTGGCTCTTAAACTCTTGCGACATGAGAAGCTGTATGCTAAACTCTCAAAATGTGACTTTTGGAGCAGAGAGGTCCAATTCTTGGGGCATGTTGTTAATAAGAAAGGAATACATTGGATAAATCCAATATAGAGGCCATCAAGAACTGGGAAGCACCAAAGACCCCAACTGAGGAGCGACAATTCCTAGGCTTGGCAGGGTATTATTGACGATTCATAGAGGGATTTTCCAAGATAGCCCAACCACTCACAGTCCTCACTCACAAAGACAAGAAATATCACTAGAGATATAAACAAGAAGCTGCATTCCAACTTCTCAAGTAGAAGATTTGTAGCGCTCCTATTTTGTCCCTTCCTGAGGGAACAGACGATTTCATGGTATACTGAGATGCCTCGATACAAGGACTCGGCTGCATGTTGATGCAGCGAGAGAATGTGATCTCATACGCTTATTGACAACCGAAAGTCCACGAGAAGAACTACACCACCCATGAATCGGAACTAGGAGCCGCGGTATTTGCATTCAAAATCTAGAAACACTACCTGTATTGTACAAAGTGTACCATATACACTGATCATGAAAGCCTTCAACACATATTCAAGCATAAGGAACTGAACATGCGATAGCGTTGCTGGCTCGAACTCCTAAATGATTATGAGTGTGCTATAAAATATTACCCGGGGAAAGCCAACGTAGTGGCCGACGCCCTAAGCCGAAAGAACACGTCAAAACCCAAAAGAGTACAAGCTTTACAACTCACAATCCACCCAAACCTCCCTGAACAAATAAGTAATGCTCAAGTTGATGTGCTAAATGAGGAAAACCTAGTGGCCGAATTACTAAGAGGAATGTAGAAGAAACTTGAGGTAAAAGCCGATGGCTTATACTATTTCATGGAACGCGTTTGGGTTCCACATCATGGGAACTTACGAGACCTTGTGACGAACGAGGCACATAAGTCTAGGTATTCATTCACCCGGGATCAGATAAGATGTATGATGATCTCAAGGTACTTTATCGGTGGCCAAACATGAAGGCTGACATTGCCACCTATGTGAGCAAATGTTTAACTTGCGCCAAAGTCATGATTAAAAAACCAGAAATCATCTGGATTACTAACACAACTAGAAATCCCCATGTGGAAGTGGGAGAGAATCTCCATGGATCTCATTACCAAAGTATCTCGTATGCCTAGTGGATGCGACACTATCTGGGTGATTGTGGATCGGTTGACCAAGTAAGCACATTTCCTTGCGATCAAAGAAAATGACAAGATGGAAAATCTAGCCAGGATCTTTGTGACGGAAGTAATCTCGCGACATGGAGTGCCAATCTCCATATCTCAGAGCTAGACGCTCTATTCACTTCGAACTTCGGGAGATCCTTACAAAAGTCGCTTGGTACACGGTTGGATATGAGTGCTACATACCACCTACAAACTAATGGGCAGAGCGAACATACAATACAAACTCTAGAAGATATGCTACGAGCTTGCGTAGTAGACTTCAAAAAAAGTTGGGAAACTCGCCTATTGTTGATGGAGTTTTCCTACAACAACAGCTATCATACAAGCATAAAGGGAACGCCTTTTAAGGGAACGCCTTTTGAGGCACTCTATGGCAGGAAGTGCCGATCGCCGATTTGCTGGGCGGAAGTGGGCGACAACCAGCTCACTGACCCAAAACTTGTACACGTAACTACAGTGAAATCGTGCAAATCAGGAACTGTATGGCAGCAGCTAGTGATCTTCAAAAGAGTTATGCCGAAAAGCACCGTAAACCGTTGGAATTTCAGGTAGGAGATAAAGTCCTTCTGAAAGTTTCCCCCTAGAAAGACGTTATTTTTTTTGGTAAACGGGGTAAACTGAACCCATGGTATATTGGACCATTTGAAATCCTGAAGAGGATTGGCCTAGTGGCATACCAACTCAACTTATCCGTTGAACTCAATAGAGTTCACAACGTATTCCACGTTTCAAACCTAAAGAAGTGCTTGTCTGACGAGACACTTGTAATTCCACTGGATGAAATCCTGGTGGATGAACAACTATGATTCGTGGAAGAACCGATAGAGATCATGGATCGTAAAGTAAAACAACTCAAGCAGAGTCAGATTTCGAGGGTTAGAGTCCGATGGAACTCAAAAAGTAGACCTGAATTCACGTGGGAACATGAAGATCAGATGACACAGAAATATCCCCACCTGTTCAAATAGACAACATCAAACACCGATAACAAGGATTAAATTTCGGGACGAAATTTTCATTCAACAAGGGATGATGTGACAACTGAAAAATTTTGTTTTCAAACACTACCGACAGCAACCAAATTTCAAGACGAAATATCTTTCAACAAGGGGATGATGTGACACCTGGCAATTTCAGGTAAATTGCAACGCTTACTATAACTTATTCACCTTCATATTCCTTTCATTTCATTTAATTAGGATTAATTAAATGGGTCAAACACAAACAACCGTGAAACAATAGTTCGGGGAATTATCGAATCATACATTACATATTGATTTTGGTAATCAAGTGTGGCAAACACAAACACAATTGCAAAACGATAATTCGAGGAATTATCGAATTATATATTACACATTGATTATGAGTAATCAAGTGTACAAATGTTTCACAAAGTCGAGAAAAAAAAATCACGAATCCGTAATTCGAGAAATTACCAAAACACACACGAGTCTTATTACACGAACATTGGTGAACTAACCAAACAATGAATCGAAAAAAACGAATATGTATATACGTGATTATGTGTTAACATGAATGAAAATGCTTAGAATAAACGATACGAATCGAATACGAAACAAACCAGATAAACACAATTGAAAATATGGAAATCAAGCCCTTCGCGGTACGCGCAGGAGCTCGGCGAAACTCTTCACCATACGCGATGCATGGGCGGGAGTTTGAATTCAGCCGAAACATGCGGCGGCATGCGACGACTGATCATTTTCTACCTTGGCGGTACGCGGCGTCTCCTGGTGGACAACCCAGCTAATTTGTCCTTGGAGGTTCGCCGAGAGTCTTGGGGGACCCTCTTGGCGGTACGCGATGAGCCCCGGAACTCAAAAACTCAATAAAAGCAACCTCATTCCCTCACACTCGATTCTTTTACTCCATATCGAGCTCTTGTGATTTATCTTGACCCAAACACCGGCAAACCACTCTCCAAAACCCATTTTATCATCCCCAAAGTCATTCCTTGCATCATTGTTGATAGTGGATCACTTGGAGCTCAAAGGAGGTGACTAGAAGCAAGAAGTTCATTCCCAGCCACCATCTGGAACTCCACAGCTTCTTTCCAGCTCAAATCTGTTCATCCAAGAGCATCTAAGGTAGTTTTACGTGCTTGCACTTAGATCACGCATGCAGGCTTAAAACCACATTCATGTGTGTATAACAACATGCAACTCCAAATGGATCTCATGCACGAAATTTGTGGATGATATTGATGATTGTTGATGTATTTTGATTGATTAGGAGTTTAGAAATGATCTATGTTGAGTTTTGATCACAATATGTAAATATTTGAGTCACTTACCATAAATAGAAACTTTATGAATGCATGTGAATGATTTACTGTGATTTGGGTATGCTAGATGTTGTTAAATGGTGATAAATGTCTATTAGAGTGTCTAGAAACATATTTGATTATTTGGATTTGTGAAAATATTGTTTTTGTTAAGGACTTACTATTTATAGTAACTTTTTTAAATCAAAGTGTTGATTTCAATGATTTGGCATAATTTAATGTTATGTTGATGTTGTAATATTTTTAGGAATGTTGTATGACATATTTGGATTTTTGATTTGTGAAAACGAATATTTAAGCAAGTACTTTCTAAAATGGGTGATTTGTACATAAATGACATGTTATGATACTTGTATGCGTGTTTAATGTGTTTTAGGAACATGCTAGGAGTATCAATGTAACGGAATTTGGATCTCGTGGTTAAACTTTCCAAAAGTAGAAACTTTCTAAAAATAGAAACTTTCCCAATAATAGCAACTTACGTGATTGACATACATGATATACTTGAACGAATTCTTTGAATAGAATCGTAGGATGCATGATAATGTCCTACTTGTGTGTTATGACACACAAACAACCTTTAACATAATAAACATGCCACTATGATTCGTCGAGTCAACACAAGTCAACACAAACATTCGGTTGAGTACACAGACACTTGGAGTTGTATGAGATACAAATACCACAAAACACATACTCATCACGTATATGATTATAGGTGACCACTAGCAGGTGCTAGCACTCGCTGTTTGCAAACACAAAACCAGGAACTCCACAATCAGGTGAGTTCGTGGCCCCTTTTCACTTCGACCCTTGGGGGGAGAAAACATGCATATAACTGTTTTTGAACCACATACACTTTTTGGATACATATGGACATGATATTATCACTTTTATATATATGTGTGTCACACATCACCACTAAGTCCTCATAAACACATCTCGAACCGTTAATAGCGTGGGGTGCACAATGTGGTAATTCTGGATAGTACTATTTGGGCCTGACAAGCCCCATCCGTCGCGCATGGGAGGCCAACCTGACTGAAGGTCGGAACAGATGCAAAATTGACCAAACAACTTTGACATTGTCTTGTGTGATGGACATGGTAGGAGACATGCAGTCTGCTTCGGTTTCAAATCCACATATGATATAAACTATATTGAATAGCTATCAATTAATATTGCATTGTAATGATATGCAGTCCTACAACATTTATTGCAAAAACTATTGTTTACTGTTATTATAAAAGTTGTGCTCTCACCAACCATTGTGTTGATGTTGCTCGCATGTTTTCTCAGGTAACTAAGGCACGCACTCAGGAATAGGATGCTAGGACGAGGTTGTATGCATCTACATTGTGTCTTAGGCATTGGGAATCATTTCCATCCTATGTTTTATTTGTAATGATTTGACAACTTAAACCGCTTCCGCAACTTATATTTTGTAATGTCATGAAAACATTTTACTTAGCTTCCACAATTTTGATTTTACTAGACTATTTTATCCAAGCATTTGGATGTACGTATATAATCAGACATGTAGGTCTTGCAAATGTGACCGAAGACTGCGATCCTGCGCCGATCCACGTCACACCATCGGCGGCCAGAAAACCTGGGGTGCGACACCACAGTCATCCCATGATATTTTGCAATGTCATGAAAACATTTTACTTGGCTTCCACAACTCTGATTTTACTAAACTATTTTAGAAAAGATTTCACAATGATACCCTGATGTTTGTAAAACATTAAAAAAAGAAGGGGTTGTACGATACTCACCTGAAGTGTTGTAATCAATAATTAGTGCGCATACTTGTGTTATGGTTCTTGTATTTCATTTATGCATTAAGTTAAAGTACTATAAGTTATTTTTGGTTAATTTTCTTATCAGGACCTTCCTTGACGTTCAATGTTAATGACCTTACAACTCGAGTCCTCAAACTAATCTTAAATCCTTAATCAACCTCCTTAACCTAATATCATACAAAGTGTGATAAACTAGGAACCTATAATGATTTATGTTCCTATTAAGGAGTTTATGACTTGTTGGATTAATGAGGAGATTCCCAGATTAACCAAATAGGTATTGTTGTTGATTATATCACCGAAACAATTTCCCGACTTATTTCTGGTCTTAGAATAGTCAATCCTTGTTTTGTATTACTTAGGTATCATAAAATATAGGAATATTATATTGAAATTGATTTGATATCCATATTCAATATGCTAGTCTGACTTTTAACATGAACATCATATTTTTATTTCAATGATTATCCAAACTCTTGATCATTAACTAGAAAAGTACTTAGATTTCTATTAGCATTCCAAGGAATGATCAAGTCATTCATAATCATTGTCAAAGATCAAATAGATTAGAGCTATTATGATATAGAAAATGGTTTCATGTTAATCGGACACCATAACGGATCAAAACGAAGATTTCACCGTTAACATTCAGATTTATTTATTTCTACCTGTTCCTAGCCATCATCTAGGAAATAATCAACAACAATAACATTTGCATTGTGCTCAAATACTATATTTTATCCATACATTATCAAACTAGTAGGAGAGATCGAATCATCACCTGTTCGAATGGATTTTCGATTGGAAAACGATAATCTAATGTTGTAGGGATGATTTCCAGCTCGATTATGGTGTTTTCGTGGTTTAAGAACAAAGATCGAATCGTCTTTCTTGAGTTTAAGTTTGATATGAAGAAGAAAATATTAACATTGCATGCAAATCTGATTGTTCTGGTAACTTATAATCGCCGACCCTTCTTCGCGTACCGCCAAGAGAGCCTGAGGGGCCTTGGTGTACCACTAAGAATTCAGAAATTTATAGATATTTTGGGCTTGTCGCGTACGGCCAATAGTGCCCAAAAAGTCTTGGTGTAACGCGATGGTTTCCAGAGTTCTAATGTTTATCTAATTTTCTTGTTTTGAAATTCCAGTAAAACGCGAACTCTGTTTTCGCACCATTTTCGCCCAGATTTACGATTTCTTGAGTATTTTCTAACCGTTGAGAATACAATCTTATTACTATCATTGATTTAAAACAAGAATGAATTGAACCTATAACCTAATTGTCACACAACAGAGTGTTCGTGTTGACTTTTGTTGACTTGACAACCCGTTGGTGACACATTTATTTCGTTATAGTTTCTTTGTGTGTTATATTGATCATACCACATAAGTAATACTTTTTCATATCTCCTATGATTCTAATCATAGAAATGTTCACGTAAGTCACGTATGATAATCACAAAAGTTCCTACTTTTGGAATGTTTCTATTTTTGGAAAGTTAAACCATGAAATCCAATTTCATCAACTTATCACTTCTAACATGTTCCTAGAACACATTTAACAGATATACAAGCATTACAACTCATCATATCATAGCATTTGGCATTTTCTCCAAATAAAATTTCCTTATTTAGAAAGTAATCATTTAAAATCCATTTTTAACAAAACCAATGTACCGAATATATTTCTATAACATTCCTAAACATATTTTAAAACTATCATGTCATCAACTCATGCAAATTCAACTTGCACTATTATTTCAAGTTCACAAAGTTACTATTAATAGTAATATATGAACATATTTATGTTTTCTCAAAGCTAATTTGTCAAACACGTTAACATACATATTAGTAGATATAAGTCATCATTTAATCTCACCTAGCATGTCTAGATCATAACAAATCAACCATCTTGCACATTGAAGTTTCTATATATTGTAAGTAGTACTGATCTTCACAACATCTTACCAAAACTCAATCCAAGACATTTTTTATTCACCAACTCAGTAACAATACATCAAGAAACAACTAGGAACCACAACAAATTCGTGCATGTGGTATATTTGGAGTTGCATGTGTGTTTTTGAGTGTAAATAGCCATTAGAACTACCTTAAAAACACTTGGATGGTTAGTTTCGAGCTGAGCAAGATATATGGAGCTGTAACAGTCATTGATGCTGAAGTTCCAGTAATGCTCCAAGATACCAAAGAATGCAAGGGAGGGGCTTGGAGAGTGTTAGCAGGGGTCTTGAGCTTGATTGGTAGTGGTTTTGGTCAAGCGTATTGCAAGAATTCCGAGTTTGTGGTAAAAGAAGCGATGTGTGAAGAGTGGGTGGTATTTATAGATTTTTAGAAGCCTGGGGCTCGTCGCGTACTGCCAAGGAGAGCTCCGAGCTTCCCGGCGTACCAAGGCGAACAAAATTGTCAAGTCCCGGACTCTAGATTCGCTACGTACAACCAAGGGAGTTCTAACCGTCATGACGTAACACCAAGAGTTTCGGCTAAGTTATGTGTTTAAGTAGTTTGTAAGCGTTCAATTTACGTGAAATTACTGGGTGTCACATATTAGTTATGTGTAATTAATGTTATAACTTATTTACAGTAGTATAATTACGAATATTTTAAAAATACTTGAAAAGAAGTTTAATGATATAGTTTTTATAAAAAAAGACAATAAACTTTTTTAAAAAATATTATGTTTTTTTTAATGTCCAAATAAATAGCTTTCATGAAATCTCTATCACTTATTTTATCATAATAATATGAACTACTCATTTAAAATTACATTATTTAAAATTATCAACCAAAATTGATTAATAAATTAACAATACGTTGAAGCTATAATGACATATAAATGGACGTGAAAATTTGATCTTATTAATGAAACCTTAAACCCTATCTATCTATATATATAATAGACTAAGAGATCCCCGGCCACACACACACACACAAAACCAGCCTCTCCAATGGCAATGCCGTTCAACGTGAATGTTCTTGACCACCACCGTGTATCGCCACCGGACTCCGTCATGCCTCCGATGTCACTTCCACTAACTTACTTCGACATACCATGGCTATCCTACTCTCCAAATCGAACACTTTTCTTCTACGAAATGCCACCACCCAAAACCACCACCACGACCACCATCCTTATCACCCTCCTCAAACAATCACTCTCTCTCAGCCTCCACCACTTCTATCCTCTCGCTGGAAACCTCTCAATTCCCCTACCACCGGCCGAACCGCTGATGGTTTACTCCGAAGGCGACTCGGTCTCCTTCACAGTCGCTGAATCAAACACCAGTATCCACAATCTGTCCGGCAACCACCCACGAACCATTGCTAAGCTTTCCTCACTTCTCCCACAACTCCCATCCCCGATCATATCTCGTGATTGTCACATGCCTATTACCCTACCTCTTCTCGCGATTCAGGTAACCGTTTTCGACGATTCGGGGTTTACGGTTGGGGTCACATCTCAGCATGTTGCAGCTGATGAACGAACACTTTATGAGTTCATGAATTGTTGGGCTTCGTTTTGCAAATATTTGATGAACAAAGAATCTTTTGTTAAATTCAAGTTTACGCCTTGGTTCGATCGCAGTGTTATTCTTGACCCTATTTCACTTAAAGCAACATTACTGAAACAATGGTGGAATAGAACAAATCCTTACAAAGACCCCCAGCAAGAAACCGAGCATGACATGGTGCAGTCAACTTTCTTTTTAAGTTCATCTGATATTAACAAGATCAAACATCACATTGTTGATAAGTGCAAGATCGTAAACGAAGATCCACCGCTAAATCTATCACTCTACGAGACTGGAGTTGCTTATGTATGGATATGCTTGCTCAAAGTTGAAGAACCCCATGATGCAAAGACTGGTCCTATCTATTTAGGGTACAATGCATCTGGGATTAGTCGGTTAAAGTATGAGATACCCTTAAGTTACTTTGGATGTTGCATAGTTTTTGGGAGAGTTGGGGCATTGGAGAGTGATCTTTTGCATGAAGATGGTCTCGTTTGTGCTACGAAATCGTTCGATATAGAAATCGATAGGCTTGTAAGAGATTTTCTTGAAGGTTCTGAGAGGTGGATTAGTGAATGGGATGAGTTGAATGTTAGGGTTATTGGTTCCCCAAAAGTTGATTTTTATAGGATAGATTTTGGTTGGGGGAAGGCTGAAAAGATTGAGAAACTACCAGGAGATGATCATGGTAGGGTTAATGTAATATCTCTAAATGGAGGTAGGGATTTGAATGGTGGACTTGAGATAGGGATGGTTCTTCCTGAGGATAAGATGACTGCATTCACTTCTCTTTTCAATAGTGGTTTAAAGGAGCTTTGATGATAATTAAGGTGTGGTTCAAGAAGTTTCCAGCTTTAAAGGTCAGGATTGTAGCATGAAATGATAAAAATAAGATCATCAATATGTATGTAACTATACGATTATGATTTGATATTGGTGTTGTACTCACCTATAAAAATTATAAGAACAAGATCATCAATATGTATATAACAAATATATAGTGATTAACGTTATATTCAAATACCTTTGGATTTCAATAGGGCGGGGGGTGTTGGTACAGGCCCCCTTCAATCACACACACAAATTCTTGGACTATTATATCTAAAAGAGAGTACAATTACAAAATAATGAAAACCAATTCTACTTATACAAAAATACAAATCAAACGCTAACAGAATATTCTAATCACACTCCTTTAATTCAGCAACACAATGTCCATTCTTCCGATTTCCTCCAACAAACTTGGTCAACACCTGACCAAATCCAAAAGACCTGTGACCAACTAACCCGTGATCCGAGAACAAATCCGATTAACCCAACAATCACCTCCTTATTTGGTTTGTCACACCGTTCACTCACGACACCCAAACACCGTCTCCCGAACCATCCCGACCTCTCTCGGACACCATGACCTCAACCGGTCACGTCCAAAGTCTCCCCGGTTCAACTCGAAACAATCCACCACACTTGCAACATGTAAACGGCATCACACTCGAACCGTTCATTAACATCTTGACTTTTCACGGATCAACGACCTCTTCCCCGGCCACATCCTAAGCCACACGATTTGAACTCCAGCAACCATAATGCTGTCAACATCCACGTATAAATTAAGCTACTCATTTGCAAAAAAATCAAACATGCATATACTAGTTAAGCTGCTCAAAAACATGCAGCAAAATGCAATCGTGAAAGTCTTTTCCGATTACTTTTTCTAAAGGCTACATCTCCAATATGGAAACAAAGCTATGGCTACTCCTCTGATATAGAAAACAAAGCTACCGTCTTCTACCATTTTCTTTCTAACGCCAATCTAACCAAATCCAAAGTCTCTTGCTTTGACGAATATCCATATAGCTCGCTTTCCACGCACGTCTGCTGGTCTCCTCTTATCTTAAAACAAGATGATCAAGGCACCCACATAATCCTTCTGTTGTCACCGGTTATATATCAGCTTCGCAAACCCACAACTAACAACCAAACAACTTTTAATCTTCTTCCTTTGATTACCACTAACAGCCACGAAACACCAATGTTTATCACCGGTCACCCCCCCCCCATGTAACACCCCGAATTTTGAATACAAGTTATTTAAATTTACAAGTGGGTGACTGAACTTAAATAACTAGAAGGAGAGTGAACAAGGAAGAGAGGAACACGCATAAACGAACAATGAAAGAACAACGGGAAATAAAAACGAGGATAAAGATCACGAAAATGGAAGTACCCGAAAGTATCCCAAGTTCACGAAGCCATAGTACACGAACTCAACTTCGTGAAGTCCATTTCGTGAACCCTATTTCGTGATCTTGGCCTATATATAGTAGTGTCTTGGGAAACATGCTCACTTTTGGCTGGCATCACTCTCTCCCAAGTACTCGAAGTGGGCAAGATCGAAAACTTCAAGAAACGGCTTTTACTCGATCAAAAGGAGGAGGAAACACGCAAGAAGCTAGAGGAAGGTTCCTCAAACATCGGGTAAGTGATTGGTTTGAGAAAGCTATGATTTTTACAAAAAAGGGAAAGTTATGGATAAAGCTTGTACCTTTATGTATAAAGTTCATTCCTTTATAGTTTCTAGGTGTTGATAAGACCATTCTGAACACTAGCCCCACGAGTCTTCGATAGTTTTTTGAGATGTTTTATGAGGGAAAGAAGATAATTCGAAAAGTACACGAAATAGAAGTATCCGAACCTCCCTTCGTGAACCTTAAGTTCGTGAACCTCATTTCGTGAACCTTAAGTTCGTGAATCTTAAGTTCGTGAACCTCAGTTCGTGAACCCCAAGTTCGTGAACTTCATGGATTCGTGTACTTTAAAGATTTCGTGAACTTTGCCCATTTCCGGAAACTTAGGCATTTTCGAATACTAAGGATAGTAAAGTGAACAATGAAGACATAGAATAAATTCCAAGTATAGAAATGAAATGTAATGAGATGATGTGATGATGCAGGTTCTTGAGCCCTATCCAGGACGATTCGATTTAGGAAGATAAGAGCCATATTACTATTAGGTGAGTTCTAGATGCCTTCTTTTATACATGTTATGTGTAAATATGTTTTGGGCTGACATACATGTTACAATGTTGTTAAATGATGATATGATAGTGTTAAGGTAATGAATGATATGGTAATGTGCAAGGATGATGAATTCTATAATAATGAATGATACGAGGCCAGTATGACGAGATTATGATGCTATGTTATGATTTTATGATGATACGATGCTAGTATGACATGATTATGATGCTATGTTTTGATGTTATGATGAGAAGATGTAAGCATGACATGATTATGATTATATTGTTATGAAGTTAAGATGATATGATGCTAGCATGACCTAATTATGAATGCTAGGATGTTATGATGATATTACACTATGATGTGTTAAGAATTCTATGATGATGATGCTCCTATACTCATTGCGGGGTAAGTATGATGATGCTCCCATACTTGTTATGGGGTAAGTATGATGATGCTCCCGTACTAGTAACGGTGTGAGTATGATTATGCACACATACTCGTTATGGGGTGAGTATGATGATGCTCCTGTACTAGTTACGAGTTAAGTATGAACGATGCTCCAATACTCGTTATGGGGTTAGTATGATGATGCTCATGTAGTCCTTACAGGGTAAGTAAGAACGATGCTCCCATACTCGTTATGGGGTAAGTATGATGATGCTCCTATACTCGTTATGGGGTAAGTATGAACGATGCTCCAGTACGTGTAATAGGTAATTTTGGATCTGCGGAACGCTTCGGTGAGTCAGGTCAACGATATGGAGCCTTGTGGCGGCATAAGCCCACTGTTTACGCTTAGTAGCAGTGGTTGTATGATGATTATGTGATATGTTTTCACATAAGGAATGCATGATGATTATGTGTTATTTTTTAGTATGATGAATGTATGATGTTTTCAGTAACTGATGTTTTAACTCACAAACGCTTATTATGATTTACGAAAACTAGAACTCACTAGCATAAGCTGACTTTTTAGTATGTTTGTCAGGTTTAAGTACAGGTAGGAAGGAATGGAGGAGCTCGTGGCACACATACAGAAGATACTATGGTTTTTGGCAATCTAAAATGTTTTTGATTCATATATTTATATGTATTTATGTTTTGAAGAAACTATGTTTAATTTCCGCTGCTTATTATGAAAGTTTTTGGTTTAAGAACTATGTGACGATGATGTAAACCCAACTATTAGGGGTACTCGGGCTCGGGGCCTCTCAAGTTGGTATTAGAGCCTTAGTTTGAGAGATCTTGGCATCCCAAATGCCTAAGACTTAAACTAAGAATGGGATTAGGTAATGTGGATAGCCAACCACGGATGAACGGATGCCACGTGCCGAATGTTACGTAAGAATTAGAATTAATGAGATAGCGATAGATAAGAAGCTATATAGGTAGCCAAGGGTGCGCACGTTGATGAGATGGGATGGGAGATGTTTAGGGCCTATAAGTTAGGTAAATGGTTAATAAAACCTAATCAACGTCATTAACGATTTACAACACTTATCTCGTGCTAAACTGATTTCTTTACTGACTCGTTAATTGTGCACCATGTAGAGTACTGTCACAACCCACGCCGCGTGCGGAATCCACGGCGCGTGACTATGTGTTCATGTGCCAATGTTGGAGAACAACCCGTGATTACTAAGTTTCATAAAGTTAAGTTCATTTAAACAAGCATACATACATATTATACAACAAGTTTATCATAAGATAATTATTATACAATACGATGCTTTTGTTTTGTTTCTAGGTCACCACTAGTTCTGCTGTTGATCCTGACCTAGATTGAATTGCTGTCGTTCCCCATGACCTGAAACATGTAGATAAAAGAGTCAACTACGAATAGTTGAGTGAGAATCATAGGTTTTATTGATTTACATGATTGTTCAAATAATGATTTTCATAATATAGTTTTCACAAGTGATCAAACATGTACTTTGAAATTGAATCTACCAGAGCATGCAAACATCAAACCTAAAGAATAATGCTAACGTTTGGCTACCCGCCAAACGCCGTAGTTTCAACATCCAGCTACCCGCCGGAACGCTGTAGTATTGACGTCTAGCTACCCGCCAGAACGCCGTAAGTATAAAGAATCTTGTGTTCCTGCATATGATCATACCAGTACTAACAAGGGCTTGATAACAAGTTAATGATGTTCACAGAAGAATGTGCCCAAATAACATCCACATAACCAAAGTTCCCAAGTGATACGCTTGTTTTTAATATATTGATAAAATATTTGTTTCATGGTAATTGATAAATGTTTATCATGACGTTCCTCATGATAATGATATATGATTTCATAGTATTTGATAAATGTTTATCATGACGTTCCTCATGATAATGATATATGATTTCACGATGATTGAGAAAATATGTTATGAAAATGTATCTACATGTTCCACCCTGAGTTTTGGAAAACCAAACATTAAAAGGGGAGTATGAAACTCACCTTTGTTGTTGACTGATATGTTACAGGCATTAGTTAATATTGATTAAGTTCCAACAAGAATCTATGATCCTGTTGAGGGTTTACGACGGTTTAGAGTTTGATTTATTATTTTGAGCATTTATTTTTAATATTGTTGTTGCGTTGTTATTTGAAGTAATCCTCGATCATATGCAAGTCTCATTTTGGTCAATAAGTTCAATTATTGATTTTCCACTTGGAAAAATGATTCTTGTATGATTTAGGGGTTTTGATCTTAATTTGGTCAAATTTTGAGTTAAATTGTCATAAATATGATTTTGACCATTTCTATGACAATTCAAGTCAAACTATGTGATTTTGATCCTCAAAAACAGTGATTTTTAATCTGATTTAGTGGGGATTGATGGTGTTTGAATCAATATAATAGTTGTGTGATTGTAGAAACAATTGATTTTTTTGGCATATAAAAGGGTAATTTGGTCCATTTTGAGAAGTCAAAGTGTTTACAGCCTTAGACCATTTTTCCCATGTTCAAAATGGTCTTTAGAACATGTTCAAATGGTCTTTGGACTGATTTTAACATGTTTAATGCCAAAACTTTGCCAAAACAATAATTTTTCATTTAATCATGATTTAAATGATCATTTTTCATATAAAGTACCATTTTCAGTCAAAACAGTCAACTAATTGATCATACAAACTTGAAATCAATATACAAACATGTTACAAGCTTGGTTTGGTTGGATTCAAGTTCATTAGATCACAATTTCATGACTAAACAAGCTGAGTTTGACTTTAAAAAGTCAAACAGTTAGGTTTTTGCTATTTTTCAATGATTTTGGACATGGTTCTTGCATATAATCATGGATTCCTCAATATAACAATGATTAACAAAAATAAACAAGCTCAAAACAACAGAAATTAACAAGAAACAAAGCTGTGATTCATGAACTAGATCAAAACATACCAAAACAAGTGATTTTGGTGTTGAAATGAATCTTTTGATGA
Source organism: Mikania micrantha (assembly GCA_009363875.1). NCBI lineage: Eukaryota > Viridiplantae > Streptophyta > Magnoliopsida > Asterales > Asteraceae > Mikania > Mikania micrantha. Next base: position 41,908,011 of record CM018686.1, read on the forward strand.
TCCAAGATGATATATGGATTGATTTTGATGTTAGGATGATGATTTGCAGTGTTTTTGAGCTTGGAATCGACGAACAAGGGTTCTGGAGGTCGTACAAGGTCGAGATTAAAGAAAAATAACATTCTGGAAGCAATCTGATCAAGAAAATCAGATTTTTATGCCATCTGCATCCGTCGCGTACCGCGGAGAGTTTCTTCGCGTACCTCCACCGCCTTAGTTAGACTCGATTTTGTTTTCGCGATTCCGGGAGCATACGAACTCCGTTTTGCGCACGGTTTTCGCCTACGTTCACGATTTTTCGAGCTCTTTTCAATGGTCATAATCTCAAGACCTAAAGAGTTCAAAATATTTGACCTCTTATTTAACGTTATATTCGACTTAATTTATCTTGAAATCGGAGTCTCGTTTCGAAATTTCGCTTCCACTCATTCTCTTCATTTTCGAGTTATGATTCTAAACATGAACTCAGTTGGTCATCTATTTAAATAAGCATTAGGTGATGGATGTTTCTTTGCGATCTACTAATACCATTTTTCGCATATTATCAACCTGTAATAATTGTCTTCTTATAAAAACAAGGAGGATATTTTTCCTTCATACGATCCTCACGTTCCCAAGTGAACTCAGGCCCGCGCTTGGAATTCCATCTAATCTTCACGATAGGTAGCCGATTGCGTTTTAGTTTCTTGACTCCTCGATCCATAACCTCAACAGGTTCTTCAACAAACTGAAGCTTATCTTCAACTTGAATTTCTTCAAGAGGAAGGATTTGAGATTCGTCTGATAAACACTTTTTAAGATTGCATACATGAAATACATCATGTATATTGCTGAGTTCAGAAGGTAATTCCAATCGATATGCTACTGGTCCAATCCTTTCAAGGATTTTGAAAGGACCAACATATCTAGATGCTAGTTTACCTTGTTTCCTGAATCTGACTATGCCTTTCCATGGAGAAACTTTTAACATAACTTTGTCTCCGATTTGAAATTCCAAAGGTTTTCTTCGAGTATCGGCGTAACTCTTTTGACGATCCTGTGCAGCTTTGATTCGGTCTCGTATAACAGCAATTTTATCAGTTGTTTCTTGTATTGGTTCTGGACCTGTAAATTGGCTTTCACCTACTTCAGCCCAGCAAATAGGAGACCTACATTTTCGTCCATACAAAGCTTCAAATGGTGCACACTTGATACTTGTGTGATAGCTGTTGTTGTAGGAAAATTCGACAAGAGGAAGGTGAGTGTCCCAGCTACCACCAAAATCAATAACACAACTTCTTAACATATCTTCTACCACTTGAATGGTTCGTTCAGTTTGGCCATCAGTTTGAGGATGGTAAGCTGTGCTAAGATTAATTTGTGAACCCAAAGCCTTTTGAAATGTTTGCCAGACTCTTGAAGTAAATCTGCTATCTCTATCAGAAACAATTGAGATTGGCACTCCGTGTCTGCTCACAATTTCATCAAGATAAAGTTTGGCTAACCTGTTCGTGTTATAGTCTTCTCGAATGGCTAAGAAATGTGCTGACTTAGTCAATCGATCAACAATAACCCAAATTGCATCATGACCCCTAGGTGTTTTAGGCAATTTGGTTATGAAATCCATAGAGATTTGCTCCCATTTCCATACCGGAATCTCCAATGGTTGTAATAACCCAGAGGGTCTTTGATGTTTAGCTTTTACTCTTAAACATGTGAGGCATTTACTAACATATGTAGCAATATCTTTCTTCATTCCAGGCCACCAATAGAATTCACGAAGATCTTGGTACATCTTGTCCGCGCCTGGGTGAATAGAATATTGAGATTTACGGGCTTCATCCGTAATTACTTTCCTTAGATCTCCAAATGAAGGTACCCATATTCGATTTAGGAAGTAGTATGCTCCATCTGGTTTGGTTTCAAATTGTTGACTTAAACTTTGTAAAGCTTCATTAAAGACATGAGTTTCAGCAAGTGCCTCTCGTTGTGCTTCACGAATTTGGGGTATGAGACTAGTTTGAATTGTCATCTCCAATGCTCGCACTCTTCTAGGTTTAACTCTTTCTTTTCGACTCAATGCATCTGCCACCACATTAGCTTTGCCTGGGTGACAACGGATTTCGCAGTTGTAATCATTGAGCAACTCTATCCAACGTCTTTGTCGCATATTAAGTTCCTTTTGATCAAAGATGTGTTGAAGACTTTTATGGTCCGTGTAAATAACACATTTGGTACCATAAAGGTAATGTCTCCAAATTTTCAAAGAAAAAATTACATCACCTAACTCAAGATCATGTGTCGTATAGTTCTTCTCATGAGTCTTGAGTTGTCGTGATGCATAAGCGATGACTTTATCTCGTGGCATTAGCACACAACCAAGACCAAAGTTAGAAGCATCACAATAGACTGTAAAGTCGTCATTACCTTCTGGTAAACTGAGAATAGGAGAATTGCATAGCTTGTGTTTAAGCAATTGGAATGCATCTTCTTGTGCTTCACCCCAAATGAATGGTTGATCCTTTTGAGTAAGAGTAGTAAGTGGAACAACTATTTTGGAAAAATTCGCGATAAATCGCCGATAGTATCCAGCTAACCCTAGGAAAGAACGAATTTCCGATGGTGTCTTTGGTGCTTTCCAGTCTTTTGTAGCTTCAATTTTGGCTGGATCTACATGAATACCTTGCTGATCCACAACATGACCTAAAAATTGAACTTCTTTCATCCAAAACTCGCATTTCGAGAACTTGGCATAAAGTTGTTCTTTCTTTAAAAGTTCCAGAATCAGTCTGAGTTGAATTTTATGATCCTTCTTAGTCTTGGAGTATATCAATATGTCGTCAATAAAGACAATGACAAATTGATCTAAATAGGATCTACACACCCTGTTCATAAGGTCCATGAACACTGCTGGTGCATTGGTTAATCCGAAAGGCATAAACAAAAACTCATAGTGTCCATACCGTGTTCTAAAAGCAGTCTTGGGAATGTCATCATCATGAACTCTCAGTTGATGATAACCAGATCGAAGATCAATCTTAGAGAAATAAGTAGCTCCTTGAAGTTGATCAAATAAATCATCGATTCGTGGTAATGGATAACGATTCTTGATAGTTAACTTGTTGAGTTCACGATAGTCGATGCACATTCTAAATGATCCATCTTTCTTTTTGACGAACAAAACTGGTGCACCCCAGGGAGAATAACTAGGTCTAATGAAACCTTTATCTAATAACTCTTGTAACTGACTTGAGAGTTCTTGCATCTCAGAGGGTGCAAGACGATAAGGTGTTTTAGCAATTGGATTTGCCCCAGGTACAAGATCTATTCTGAATTCAACTTGACGTACCGGTGGAAGTCCAGGTAGTTCGTCAGGAAATACTTCAGCAAAATCACGAATGACAGGAATATCCTGAATAGTTTTCTTAGAAGATTCCTTAGCCACGACATGTGCTAGGAAAGCAGGATATTGTTTACGAAGATAGCTTCGTGTCTTCATGCATGATACTATCTTGAGTGTACGACAAGGCTTGTCTCCATAGACTCGTAATGTTTCCCCAGATGGTAATGGAATTTGTACAACCTTGTTTGAACAAACGATTTCAGCATGATTAGAAGATAACCAATCCATGCCCACAACAATGTCAAAGCTTCCCAAGTTCATTGGGATCAAATTGATAGAAAATTCATGATCATTGAGTTTCAATGTACAATTGCGAATGATAGAATTGGTATGTATAAGCTTACCGTTCGCTATTTCTATGGTATACGGGGGTTCTAATACTTCTACTGATTTACTCAAATGATGTATAATTGATGTTGAGACAAAACTCTTGTCGGCACCAGTATCAAATAGAACTGAAGCATAATGATCGTTAATAGCGAACGTACCTGTGACAACCGTAGTTTCTTCGCGTGCTTCATGAGCATTCATAGAAAACACGCGTGCTGGAGCACTTTGACCTTGATTGTTGTTATAAAGTCTGGGACATCTGTTCCTGAAATGACCAGTTGCTCCACATTCAAAACATGCTGGCCCGACAGATTTTTGTGCGGCCATTGACTTAGTTGCTGTGACTACTTTCCCAGTGAATTGACACATGTTCTCCAGATGGCCATATCTCCCACACTTTGTACATTTCCAACACGGTTTACCAAATAAATGATGATACTTGCACTTGTTACATAGAGGATGAGGTCCAATGTATGATCTCCTGGAGTTTGTTGTAGAGTCTGCAACTGACGGTACTCGATTTATAGAAGCAGAAGGGGTTGATGAAATTGCAAAGCTTTTATTGGTTTTGTGCTTCTTCTTAGGTGGCTCTGTTAGTTTCTTTTCTTCCTTAACCACAGGAAGAACATCATCTGTTCGAGTAAGCTGACCACCCTTCACGAATTCATTGGTAATGGCAGCAGATAGATGTATTGCTGATTGCAGAGTTGCTGGTTTACTACCCATTACCATACTCCTGATAAGTAGTGGTAATCCCCCAATGTACATGTCGATTTGGCGAGATTCAGGAGTAACCATGTGAGGTACCAAGATACTGAGCTCTTGAAATCGGGTAGTATAGGTGCGATTGTTTCCACCTACTTGAACTAGACTGTATAGTTCATCCTCCAAATTTTTCATTTCATGCTTGGGACAAAATTGTGTAACCAAAAGAGCTTTGAAATCAGTCCAAGTCATGCTTAAGGCAGCTTCCCTACCTCTACTCTTCTTTTCACCATTCCACCAGGTCAAGGCTCCCTGTTGGAATGTGCTTGCAGCCATTTTCACTTTTTGATCATCTGGACAATTAGTGTAGTCCAAAGTATCCTCAATCGATTCAAACCACTGAATAAGTCCAGTGGCACCTTCTACCCCAGAGAAAGTTTTGGGCCTAGCATCGTTGAATTGCTTAAAGGTAAAGCTATTCGAATTCTCACCATTATTCTGAGTAGGACGATACTGAGAACCATTAGGAGAGTTTTGATAAGAGTTGTTTAGTTGAGTAACTAAAGTTGGCAAAACTTGCGTCACTTGTCTAGTAATGATAGCTGCCAAACGTTCTGTCTCATCAGGGGGATTATTGTCGGCCATTCTAAAGACAGAACGACAAACAGTATATAAGATAAGGATGAGAAGTTTCAGGTAAGAATTCACATAAACACATAAGGGACGCTTAAGTTGTAGTCTAGGTCATCCATTAGGGTTAACCTAATTCTCTACAACCTTGGCTCTGATACCACATCTGTCACAACCCACGCCGCGTGCGGAATCCACGGCGCGTGACTATGTGTTCATGTGCCAATGTTGGAGAACAACCCGTGATTACTAAGTTTCATAAAGTTAAGTTCATTTAAACAAGCATACATACATATTATACAACAAGTTTATCATAAGATAATTATTATACAATACGATGCTTTTGTTTTGTTTCTAGGTCACCACTAGTTCTGCTGTTGATCCTGACCTAGATTGAATTGCTGTCGTTCCCCATGACCTGAAACATGTAGATAAAAGAGTCAACTACGAATAGTTGAGTGAGAATCATAGGTTTTATTGATTTACATGATTGTTCAAATAATGATTTTCATAATATAGTTTTCACAAGTGATCAAACATGTACTTTGAAATTGAATCTACCAGAGCATGCAAACATCAAACCTAAAGAATAATGCTAACGTTTGGCTACCCGCCAAACGCCGTAGTTTCAACGTCCAGCTACCCGCCGGAACGCTGTAGTATTGACGTCTAGCTACCCGCCAGAACGCCGTAAGTATAAAGAATCTTGTGTTCCCGCATATGATCATACCAGTACTACCAAAGGCTTGATAACAAGTTAATGATGTTCACAGAAGAATGTGCCCAAATAACATCCACATAACCAAAGTTCCCAAGTGATACGCTTGTTTTTAATATATTGATAAAATATTTGTTTCATGGTAATTGATAAATGTTTATCATGACGTTCCTCATGATAATGATATATGATTTCATAGTATTTGATAAATGTTTATCATGACGTTCCTCATGATAATGATATATGATTTCACGATGATTGAGAAAATATGTTATGAAAATGTATCTACATGTTCCACCCTGAGTTTTGGAAAACCAAACATTAAAAGGGGAGTATGAAACTCACCTTTGTTGTTGACTGATATGTTACAGGCATTAGTTAATATTGATTAAGTTCCAACAAGAATCTATGATCCTGTTGAGGGTTTACGACGGTTTAGAGTTTGATTTATTATTTTGAGCATTTATTTTTAATATTGTTGTTGCGTTGTTATTTGAAGTAATCCTCGATCATATGCAAGTCTCATTTTGGTCAATAAGTTCAATTATTGATTTTCCACTTGGAAAAATGATTCTTGTATGATTTAGGGGTTTTGATCTTAATTTGGTCAAATTTTGAGTTAAATTGTCATAAATATGATTTTGACCATTTCTATGACAATTCAAGTCAAACTATGTGATTTTGATCCTCAAAAACAGTGATTTTTAATCTGATTTAGTGGGGATTGATGGTGTTTGAATCAATATAATAGTTGTGTGATTGTAGAAACAATTGATTTTTTTGGCATATAAAAGGGTAATTTGGTCCATTTTGAGAAGTCAAAGTGTTTACAGCCTTAGACCATTTTTCCCATGTTCAAAATGGTCTTTAGAACATGTTCAAATGGTCTTTGGACTGATTTTAACATGTTTAATGCCAAAACTTTGCCAAAACAATAATTTTTCATTTAATCATGATTTAAATGATCATTTTTCATATAAAGTACCATTTTCAGTCAAAACAGTCAACTAATTGATCATACAAACTTGAAATCAATATACAAACATGTTACAAGCTTGGTTTGGTTGGATTCAAGTTCATTATATCACAATTTCATGACTAAACAAGCTGAGTTTGACTTTAAAAAGTCAAACAGTTAGGTTTTTGCTATTTTTCAATGATTTTGGACATGGTTCTTGCATATAATCATGGATTCCTCAATATAACAATGATTAACAAAAATAAACAAGCTCAAAACAACAAAAATTAACAAGAAACAAAGCTGTGATTCATGAACTAGATCAAAACATACCAAAACAAGTGATTTTGGTGTTGAAATGAATCTTTTGATGATCCAAGATGATATATGGATTGATTTTGATGTTAGGATGATGATTTGCAGTGTTTTTGAGCTTGGAATCGACGAACAAGGGTTCTGGAGGTCGTACAAGGTCGAGATTAAAGAAAAATAACATTCTGGAAGCAATCTGATCAAGAAAATCAGATTTTTACGCCATCTGCATCCGTCGCGTACCGCAGAGAGTTTCTTCGCGTACCTCCACCGCCTTAGTTAGACTCGATTTTGTTTTCGCGATTCCGGGAGCATACGAACTCCGTTTTGCGCACGGTTTTCGCCTACGTTCACGATTTTTCGAGCTCTTTTCAATGGTCATAATATCAAGACCTAAAGAGTTCAAAATATTTGACCTCTTATTTAACGTTATATTCGACTTAGTGTATCTTGAAATCGGAGTCTCGTTTCGAAATTTCGCTTCCACTCATTCTCTTCATTTTCGAGTTATGATTCTAAACATGAACTCAGTTGTTCATCTATTTAAATAAGCATTAGGTGATGGATGTTTCTTTGCGATCTACTAATACCATTTTTCGCATATTATCAACCTGTAATAATTAAAATCATCAAATCAACGTGGACTTCAAGCACGACCACATATGATTTCGTCATTAATGACGTAATTCTCGAATACAATTGTCACAAGTACTATATGGCAGGGCAGAAGGGTAGACCACGAAAGCAACCTCAGACAACAGATGAGCCACATGTTGAGATGGAAGGGAACGAGCATGAAGAAGAAAATGAGACCAGAGAACAACCCGAAAATGAAGAAGAGTTCACACTGGAGCCTATCATGTTAAAGGCTATTTCTGATGAGGTTTACAAGATAATGGATAAGAAAATGCCTTCTATATTAGCAAAAGCATTAAACGATGCGCTGAAAGACAAGTCCAAAGGAACCAAGGAAAGCACAAAGGATGATGACGTAGTCATAATCATCGAGTCAAAGAGCAGTGATTCTCAGCAGGGGAAACCGAAAGTTTGTGACTACGAAGCCTTTAAAGGATGCAACCCACCATCCTTTGACGGTAAAAAGGATGCGGTCGCCACATGCCACTGGATATCAGCAATGGAGGCTGTCATCTCCATCAGTGAATGCCAATTCGATTAGGCTGTAAAATTTGCAGGTCACTCCTTTGTCGAAGAGGCACTCTAGTGGTGGAATACAGTCAAACAATCAAAGAGTGCTGTAGACACGGAGAAAATGAACCGAGATGATCTGAAGGAATTAGTCACCAAGCAGTTCTGCCCTAAAAGCGAACTTGACAAGGTGGAAAGGGAGTTTTTGGTTCTAAAGGTTGGGAGCTTGAACTACAGACAGGACACTTCGAGATTTGATGAGATGGCAAGGCTTGTTCCTCATTTGGTTGCCACTAAGGGGAGCGAAGGGTGAAATTGTACATGGAGGGTTTGCCTCCAAAAGTTCGGATTCATGTGAAATCAAACGCTCCGAAAACGTTTGATTCTACTATAGGGCTTAGTGGGATAGTTTGGGATGATGTGATGGTGGCTGAACTGATCAAAGAAGAATCAAAAGCAAAATGGTCCCTTGGGACAAAAAGAGGTCGAACAGATCAACGAGGATTTCATGGCAAGAAGCTGAGGAAAGAGGAAACGGGTCGATGTAACAAGTGTGGAAAAAACCACACGGGACAGTTCCTGGTAGGCACTAATTTGTGTTTTCGATGCGCTAACTGCAAGGGGTATGGACATCTGTACAAGGATTGTCAGAAGAAAAAAGCAGTAACATCAGGGCTGGTGGAAGGAAAGAAGAATGAGAAGCAGAAGGCTAAGGCCCAAGCCTTTACGGTGACCAAGGATGATTCTATTGAGGACCCCGACATGGTCACATGTACCTTTTCTATCAACAATATTCCTACATCTATATTGTTTGATTCTGGTGCCGGTATGAGCTTTGTATCTTTTACCTTTTGTGATGGGTTATGTAGGAAGGTTAATAGAATCGGTATTTGAGGTAGAGAAGGCTATTGGTAAGATGACCAGGGTGACGGAGGCTATAGATGAGTGTTACATTGAGATAGAAGGTAATAGGTTACTTATGCAATTGTTCCTCATAACTTATGAGGGTTTGATGTAGTTTGGGGAATGGACTAGTTAGCCAAATAAGAGGCTAACATTGTATGTCGACGAAAGATGATATGTTTAAGAGCTCTGGATGGGAGTCCTGTAACGGTCTATGGTGATAAAGTAATGTATACAATGAAGGTCATTTCTATGATCAAGGCTGATGATATGATGAGGAGAGGGTGTGAAGCTTGCTTGGCATATGTGATTGAGGAATGAACGGATATGACGACGATTTATGATGTTCACATGGTGTGTAACTTCCTAGGCGTATTCCCAGAGGAATTGCCTGGATTACCACATGAACGGGAAATTGAGTTCCAAATCGACTTAGTGCAGGGGGCTGAACCCGTCGCCAAAGCACCTTATCGTTTGGCTCCCACCAATATGAAAGAGATGATGACCCAACTACAAGAACTTCTCGACAAAGGTTTTATACGACCGAGTGTTTCGGCTTAGGGTGCACCGGTGCTGTTTGTAAAGAAGAAAGATGGAAGCATGAGGATGTGTATTGATTATCGGGAACTGAATTAACTAACTGTAAAGAACAGGTATCCACTACCTAGAATTGAAGACTTGTTCGATTAATTGCAAGTTGCAAGATGGTTCTCCAAGATAGATCTTCAATCAAGTTACCATCAGTTGAAAGTTCGAGAGCAAGGTATTCCAAAGACTGCATTACAAACACTTTATGGACATTTGGAGTTTCTTGTTATGTCATTTGGATTTAGAAATGCTCCCGCAGCATTCATGGATTTGATGAACATAGTATGTTGACTTATTGTTGGACTGATAGGTGATTGTGTTTATTGATGATATTTTGAGTTATTCAAAGAACGAGGGACATCACGCTTGTCACATATGTGAGGTATTGGAGGCCCTGAGAAGAGAGAAACTTTATGCTAAGTTTTCCAAATGCGCCTTCTGGCTACGGGAAGTGCAGTTTCTGGGTCACATGGTGAACATAAAAGGCATTATGGTTGACCAAGCTAAAGCTGAGGCTGTTATGAAATGGAGTCCTCCGACGTCAACGACAGAAGTGATCAGTTTTCTTGGTTTGGCCGGCTATTACAGAAGATTTATTCAAGACTTCTCCAAAATAGCGACGCCACTGACGAAGCTCACGAAGAAAGACGTAAAGCATGAATGGGGCCCGAACCAAGAACATGTTTACAGTGCTAAACGAGAAACTTACTCAAGCCCCTTTGTTAGCATTGTCGGATGGGAATGATGATTTTGTTGTGTATGATGATGCATGGCGACAAGGTTGGGATGTGTACTTACGCAAAGGGGAAGGGTGATAGCTTATGCTTCGCGCCAACTTAAGATTCATTAGGCTATCTACCTAACCCACGATCTCCAGCTAGCTACGGTGGTGTTTGCATTGAAAATATGGAGACACTATCTGTATGGAGTAAAAAGTACCTTTTATACCGACCACAAGAGTTTGAAGTATTTCTTCGAACAGAAAGATCTTAATATGAGACGGAGACGATGGCTTGAGCTACTAAAGGATTATTACTGTGATATCCTCTATCACCCAAGGAAAGCCAATGTGGTGGCAAATGCTTTAAGTGGTAAGACCGAGCATCCAGCCATACGGGTTAAATCAAACAGTTTAGTAATAATGCCTGGCTTTCTGGAAGAGCTCAAGGAGGTGCAACGGAAAGGATTAAAAGAAGAAGAAGAAAATACGGGCTTTAAACGTGTCTTTGGACAAGTGATGAATTTGGAATACAATGATTACGATGTAAAAGTACGATTCGGTCAAATATGGGTGCCCATAAATGGTGACATTCGCTCGATGATTTTAGATGAAGACCACAAATCGCGTTATTTGGTGCATCCTTGTGCGACAAAGATGTATCAAGATCTACAAAAGGATTATTGGTGGCCAGGGATGAAGTTTAACGTGATGCAGTATTGAACAAGTGCCTTACTTGTGTCCAAGTAAAGGCTGAACATCATAAACCCTACGGATACATGCAACCCCTGGAAGTTCTGGAATGGAAATGGGAACACATCACTATGGATTTCATAAACAAGCTACCGAGAATAGTTAAGTGTCATTATACCATATGGTTGATGCTGAACCGTTTGACGAAGATTGCACACTTTCTCCCAATTAGGGAAACGTATACATCCGAAAGGTTGTTTGATTTATTTGTGAAAGAAATTGTGACCTGACATGGAGTTCCAGTCTCCATTGTGTCAGATCAACACACGAGGTTCAATTCAAGATTTTGGAGGCAGTTTCATGAGACGATGGGAACTAGATTGAACATCAGTGCCGTCTATCACCCTCAAACGGATGGACAGTCTGAAAGGACTATCCAAACTCACGAGGATATGCTTAGGGCATGCATTATTTATTTTGGAGGAAGCTTTGATGACCACTTGCCATTGGTGGAGTTTTCTTACAATAAAAGCCACCACACCAGTATCGAAATTCCCCCTTATGAGGTGTTGTATGGAAGACGACGTAGAACCCCAATGTGTTGGGGTGTGACAGACGTCAAAGTACCGATCAAATTAGAGTTAGAGAGTGTGTTCCTAGCTACCTTAACTAGTAGGGTAAGTAGGGTGTCGAACCACGTAAAATTTATGTGGATGGTGTTATAGTCAATTGATTTAGACCTAAGTTAACTAGACAGAAAAACGTAAACTTGATTTGAGGATTGTTTGAATTGCAATAAAGAAACTAACTTTGTAATTAAGTAAAGATGAAAACTAAACGACTTTTAATTCAATTAAGCAAATGAATCACACCTGGGATTTGGTTTAGAAAGAAAGTAAGAATCTTTATGTTTTAACTCTTTAAGACAATCACATAGATATGACTTTCTACACTTCGTATGAACAGACATTCATAATTCAAAAACCTGATATTATAAATTACTTGATGAAAATCAACTAATGGTAAACCTAGGGTTCCAATTACAAATACCAACTTGAAAGTGATAATTCAACCAATGTTCACTGTTCTACAATGCTAGACTGAAAAATGATGAACAATCAATTTAATCATAAAAGGCAAACCGTTCAATTCAATACAAAATGAAACATACAAACAGTTGAAGATCTAGAAACCAAACAATGTTTGTAGTCTATTACAATTGAAACCATAAAAACACTTAACCCTATCTAACCGTTCACCGGGTATGATCCCAAGGAATTTAGCCTAGCAATCGCATTCGGTCACGCTCTAACATCAATTCGGGAGTCTCCAATGTCTTTGGAATGGTTAATTTATGATTTCCCAAGCCTTGTAAGTCCCCTTGCACCTGGAAAAGTCGCCAAAATCGAATATAACTCGAAAACCTAGGTTCTTGGCCTTAAATAGTGACAAAACGGAAAAATTCCGAAGTTTGAGGGCACCTGGCGTATCATACGCCAAGCCCAGCGAATGATACGCCGACCATGGCTTCCTGGTCCCAAATCCTCTGTGATACGCCACCAATATGCCGGTTTGATACGCCATTTCATTGAAATCTTCATTTTCTGCTATTTTGACCTTCCAAACATCCTTTTTTAGCTACCCTTTGTTCCTTGGCCTTCCAACATCCATATTCTTCACCCGAGAACCTGAAAATCACCAAAACACACAAACAATCACCAAATTTCATGTAATTAATCCATAACAACGCACAATTACGCATCTAAACTACATGGAATTACCCAAACCATCACATCCCCACATTTGTATTATTCTTGCCCCAAGCAAAGTCTTATGCACAATCCCACAATGATTATTCAACCAATGGTTTGTCCATAATCTTTCCAATAACAAAGAAATTCAAAACCCGTGATCAATCCCCAAAACTTACAACGTGCAATAGATTTACATCTATCAAACAACCCAATAAATTCCAGCAGTGCTACACAACTACATTTATTCCATTTCAAATGAATCATTACATATGTTCACATCTCTCACAATGCACACTCCACTCAGTTTCAATTTATGTACTAGTAGTTATGAACTAGTGTATTTATGACACTCATTCCTATAGTGAAACACCCTTAGCATAAGCTTGTTAGGCAATCAACTCTCCACCACTGATTACTAAGTCATGCACATATCAAGAGGACTTTTTTAGTTGGCTATTGGTTAGGGTAGGTATGGTGGTTGTTGTGACGGGTGACAATGGATAAATCCAACTAGATAATCCAACACTTTGACCTAATTTACTTGGTGCACATAAGGTTGCGTTACTTGCTTCTCCTTTTATTCCTTCTTTTGCACAACTTTTATTCCTTTTCTTTCTTTTACTTTTCTTTTCTCTAGTTTTTTTTCAAAACATTAACAATTCTCACTTTGGATTCATCCATGGGTTAAAGTTTAAACGGTTAACAAGGCTGATTGTGGCTACTGTTATGGGTTAACAACGAATAGGTATTTGGCTCAACAGGGCGGCTAAGGGATTTTGTTGTAGGTGGGTAAAACAAATAAGACAGGCTAACACTTTGGGTTTTCCTAATGCCTCTATCATTATGCATACCTTAGGTTGTGGTCTCAAGTTGTATTTACAGTGAAAGTTCTACCTTAGATGTTCACTATGGTCATCGCACATCAAAGAAAATCAACATTTATTCTTGTTACAATCTTTGCTTGACATAGGCTCAATTCCTCACGAAAACGGCGCTTAAAGGTTATGATGTGACACACCTAACAATCCACTATCAACTTCCTATCTTTAGTCATGTGTTGCTACTAGTACTTATGGATTGTTTATCAAGACCACTTTTTATTCCGCAACTTAAAGGATCAACCACAACTTAAGAATCTACTTTATTAGTTAGTTCAATCATGTTTCCACCATTTTGTTTTCAAACCATGTTTTCATGCACATTTGAACTTGCATTAGAGACATTTATGCAAAATTTTTGAAAATTTCCCATTTTTCCCCATCCCCACATTTTAACCTTACATTGTCTCCAATGTAATCATGTTTTCAAAACAAGTGCAAGATGAGGTTATGCATTAGCTATCCCATTTGCAAATCCCATACCACATACATTTCCCATTCATTACATCATTAGAGCAATCACCATCACACAAGCAGTTCTAGAGTTTTAGCACCTACACCACATTACCAATTGTTTAAGTATCAAGACAAGTTTAAGGGATAGAGTACGTGGATCTGATCACATGCGATCAGTGAGTGCTATGGAAATCATCATCGAACGGGGGTCTAGGCATTGTGGTCCGAACCATCTCCCCATTAAGCTCTCCTGAAGAGACTGCGTGTTAAAAGGATCCGTGCCCCCGGAAGTGCTTGGCCCCTGATCCATCGGTTGCTGATATGGTACCCATGGAGATGGGTTAAAGAGTTTAGGATACCGTGGAGGTTGCTCTCCATGCACATATGGAGGTAGGCTCGCATAGTCCATTGGCCTTGGTCGAATTTGATAATTGTAGCCTTCTAGATAATCGGTGCGTTGGTGCACCGCCTCCTCCTGCAAAAAATAATCATTACGAAATTCCTCAAACCTGTACGTTGCTGATCGTGCATAGATCTTAACCTGCTCCGGCTACTCTCGGCGTTCTCGCCTTAACTCCTCTTCATACCGCCTCTGCGCCTCCCTGGTTAATCTATCTTCCTCCTGCCACCTTGTCATCATGTCCCAGTTGGCCCATGCATCCTCAGGCCATCATGTAAAACCTGTAGGTCTCCCATGCAGATTGGGCTCAGAAAAAGGAGGTAAATCATGTAAGTGTTGAGAGCCCCTTGCTCCTTCAGGCTCTCCCCCTTACGGTTCATGTTCATCAGTGTGTTGCACACCTTCCTTAGGCACCACCAGTTTCCTCTGAGTCTTGTCGTCTATTAGCACATACTCGGTTGGTCTCTCCCTATAGATCCAACCAAACGTTTCCAACCTGTCAAAGCGAAAGTACCTTTGTGTGAGCTTTTCAAACTGGGATGCTGTGGTAACCACTTTCTGTTTCACCATTAAGCTTGATAACAACTGAAAATGAGGTAATAGACACCTCATTCTGCTCACTCTGCTTTCTCACACATTCAACAACACTAAATGTCGCAATCACAATCTTGGTTTACCAGTCATTAGGGCTTGTAGTACCCTAATCTCAAAATTCTTCACAAACAATTTGTCACCTAGCCTTGGGATGACATTGAAACCCGAAATCAACTATAGAATCTTCAGTAGGACTTTCAAGTCGCTTCTTAACAATTTGGTACCCATGGCCTCCGGCGACTTAGCAAACAGGACTCTTACCATGTCATTCCACTGTGCATCGGCAGTTGACTCTCCTAGAATCTTCTCCCTCTCTAGATATACATACTGTCATTGAGGCTTTGTATCAAATTTCATAATCTTATTCATGGTCTCGAATGAAAGAACCATTTCTTTGCCGTTGACTGTCCCGATTAGTCTGGTTGTTCTTGGTGGGTTATTTCCTTCATCTCACCTTAATGTGGCCATCTATTCCACAATTTCTTTTATGTAAACATTGTCCAAGTTGTTGTTGTTTAACTTCAATGAAGCCTCCCAACCAAGGTTTTCAGAACACTAGACAATCCCAAAGATTCTGAATTCTTCTATCTGAACTACCCTCTCGCACACCAGGACTTTCTTGATACTTGTGACCCCTTGCATCTTTTTCCTATAAAGTATGGGTTGCCATACAGGGTGAAAGGTTGTTAACGGGACATTCTCGGTCCATTGTGGTTGCTCTCCCACCATCAAGTCTTCATCTTTATCATACATGGCCATATCATCCATTTCATAGTCCGAGTTTTCCTCCTATTCTGCAGTTCTTTGTCTCTTTGACGGTGTTGAGGATGAGATAACCTCTTTGCCCTTTGAACTCGTGGCTTTTGAATGACCCATTTCCTGCAATTTTACCAAAATGCAGTAAGTAATTGGTAAATCCACTAAGTCAACATAATATATCATTCATGAAAATGTAGATTGCATACCACTTACAAGCCATAGTCAATACACTACAATGGTTCATTTGGATAATGTAATTCAAGACTCTCATCACATGAACCATTGTGTTTCCCATCCCCACGTTTGTTTCCCACTCATCCTTAAGATCATGGATTATCTAAAAACATTAGCCCCATTCCAAGCCTATCCAATGAACACCTTTAGAAGTCCATTTTTTCAATTCATGATATTTCTAAGGTATCGTTCCCTTCCCAATTAGCTTTATTAAAGTTTCACAACAAGACCCATTCATAAGTTATGATACATCTCACTACATCTCACAAATGGTATGCAAATTTCCATGTTTTCACCCAACACAATGATTAAGCATATCATATTTTACCAAGAATGCATCAAAATACTATGTAAGCATGAACATCTCAAATTAACCTTCTACTTACTGAAATAGAAGTGAAAAAAACATACCTTTGTCTTGTTGAAAGGTGAATTAGAGTTTGTAGAAGAGAATGGTGAAGAAACCTCAAAAGTTCGTCACTTTTATTCTACTAGATCTTACTAACTGGAGGGAATCTCAAAAATCTGGGTGGATAATCTTGTTCCCCTCGAAAAACCACTCAAAATGCATATAAAGTTTGTAAGAAATGGTGGAGGATTGAAAGAGTTGTGATCTAGGGCTTGTGGGAGTTTTTGGTAGGTGGGAGGAAGAAGAAGATGGATTTCTTGAAGGGAATGGGGTGGAATCTGATATGGATCCCTTATTTAGTGTTTGTGGGTCAAAATTCTGGTCATGGGGTGAAAAACGTGGGTCAAAATGGCTGAAACGGGTCAAAACCCGATCTATGCTAAAGCCGGCGTATGATATGCCGCCCCCAGCGTATCATACGCCGGGCATGTTGAAGGCTGGCGTATTGGGGCTCAAAATTTTGGTGTATGGCAGAGAATTTTTACCCCCAGCGTATCATACGGCCCTACCAGCGTATGATACGCCGGCACGTATTTTTTTTTTGTTTAACTAATGAAAGGAAAATATACCTCAACCAAAATAAAAAATTAAAAATTATTTGTAGAAGTGTTTAAAGAAATTTAACTACCTTAAAACTATATTAGAACTAAAATTAAACTAAGACCCAACAAATGTATACGCCACATTTTCAACGTCCGCCAACCCCCCGATTTTCAGTGCTTCGCCCCGAGGTGCAATTAACGAAACCTTGCGTTAATGTCTAAGTGGTTTACCCCCGTTTGATTCTGTGTGAAATTGCCTGAAACCATCCGTGGCGAACGATTAACCTAAGAACCTCACTTTCGTAGGGTACACGGTTGCATTTAGCATATGCAACAAGCCTTTTAAACCTCCCGGTAGCCCGGTTGAACGAGTGAAGTCTCGTGAGGGTTTCTAGTGAACATACCCACAAAGTTCTCGGGTTGCCTCCCGCAAGTGCTAAGTTTAATATCGTTAGCTCGACATGATCATACATGATTAGTCTATAACATATGTTGGTGAATCTACAAGGAAATTCACCAAATACATTTGTACCTTGTTGATGACACTCGCTTCCAAGTATGGTTTGAGATGATGTCCATTCACCACGCGGAGAGTCTTGTCTTTCACGTCCTCCATTTCAATGTCACCAAAGTTTCCAACACGTGTCACGATGTATGGCCCCGACCATTTGCTTTTCAACTTTCCTGGAAAGAATTTCAATTTAGAGTTGTAAAGCCATATCTTTTGATTGAGTTTAAAGACTTTGCTTCGAATTTTTGCATCGTGCACTTGCTTCATCTTGTCCTTGTACGCAGCTGCACATTCATAGGCCTCATTCCTCAACTCCTCCAACTCGCATAGCTGCAACTTTCTCTCCTTACCTGCATCATCAAAATCCATATTAACAGCTTTCACTGCCCATAAAGCATGATGAGCAACTTCCACCGGTAAGTGACATCCCTTCCCATAAACTAAACGGTAAGGTGTGGTTCCAATAGGTGTCTTAAAAGAAGTTCGGTAGGCCCATAATGCATTATTCAATCTTAAGGACCAATCCTTACGATCGAGGCGAGCCGTTTTTTGTAGAATTTCTTTAATTTGTCTATTGGAAACCTCAACTTGGCCACTAGTTTGTGGGTGATAAGGAGTGGCTATGCGGTGGTTGACTCCATACCATTTGAGCAATTTACCAAAGTTAAAGTTTTTGAAATGCGATCCCCCATCACTTATGATCACACGGGGAATGCCAAATCTTGAAAAGATATTGGATTGCACAAATTTGCACACAAGGGTATGGTCATTTGTTTTAGTGGCAATGGCTTCAATCCATTTAGACACATAATCAACGGCCTCCAAAACATAGTAGTTACCATGGGAGTTTGGCAATGACCCCATGAAATAAATTCCCCATACATCAAAGATGTCAACTACAAGAATTGGTTTCATGCGCATTTCATCCCTTCTTGAGATGCTACCAAGTTGTTGGCATCTCAAGCACTGTTTAACAAAAATAAATGTGTCTCTAAACAAAGTAGGCCAAAATAAACCACACGACAAAACCCGATGACCCGTCTTTTGCCCACTTAAGTGTCCTCCGCATGCAGATGAATGAGTCAAGGTTAGAACTTCCTGCACTTCCTCTTCTGGGATGCATCTTCTGATAATCTGATCCGAGCCCACCTTGAATAGATCGAGTTCATCCCAAATGTAATACTTTACATGAGCTAGAAATTGTTGTCTCTTCCTCTTTGTCCAATGCTCCGGTAATAAACCTGTAGCCAAATGGTTTACATTGTCAGCAAACCAAGGTAGTTTAGAAACAGATAATAAATGTTCATCAGGAAAGGATTCATTGATATCATGTGATTCTTCATCACTGTTGGCCCCGATTCTTGAGAGATGATCTGCAACCACGTTGTCACTTCCCTTCTTGTCCCGAATTTCCAAGTCAAACTCTTGTAACAAGAGTATCCACCAAATGAGCCTTGGTTTAGCATCCTTTTTCTCCTTTAGGTATCTCATTGCACTCTGATCTGAGTAGATCACCACCTTGCTTCCCCAAATGTAAGACCTGAACTTATCAAGAGCATAAACTACAGCAAGCAATTCTTTTTCAGTAGTCGTATAATTCAATTGAGCATCAGATAAAGTCTTACTTGCATAATAGATATCAACTGGTTTCTTGTCAATCCTTTGACCCAAGACAGTCCCAGCTGCATAGTCACTAGCATCACACATGATTTCAAATGGTAGTGACCAATTGGGTGCTTGTAAGATAAAGGCCTTAACTAACTTATCTTTTAAGGTGTTGAAATTAGTTAAACATTAATTATCAAAAACAAATGGGACATCTTTTAACAACAAATTACATAATGGTTTAGTAATTGTACTAAATCCCTATATGAACCGCCTATAAAAACCCGCATGTCCCAAAAACGACCTTATCCCCTTAACATTTGTGGGTGGTGGTAAAATAGAAATGATTTTGATTTTAGCATGATCTACCTCCATCCCACGTTTAGACACCACATAACCTAAGACAATACCCTCTTGCACCATAAAGTGACTCTTTTCCTAACCTAATACTAAATTTGTTTCAACACATCGTTTCAAAACTTTAGTTAATTGAGTAAGGCATGCATCAAAAGAATGACCAAAGATTGAAAAATCATCCATAAAAATTTCTAAGGACTCGCCAACCATATCTGAAAAGATACTCATCATGCACCTTTGAAAGGTGGCTGGGGCATTCCACAACCCAAATGGCATTCGCCTAAATGCGAAAGTACCATATGGGCATGTGAATATGGTCATTTGTTGGTCATCTGGATGAATTGCAATCTGATTGTAACCAGAATACCCATCTAAAAAGCAATAAAATTCCTGACCTGTTAGTCTCTCAATGATCTGATCAATGAAAGGTAAAGGAAAGTGATCCTTGGAGGTAGCAGTGTTTAGCCTCCTGTAATCAATACATACCCTCCATCCTGTGACAGGTCATGTGGTTACCCGTTCCCCATGCTCATCAGCGACTGTTTGGATTCCTACCTTCTTGGGTACCATTTGTGTTAGACTCACCCATGTGCTATCGGAGATGGGATAGATGATCCCAATATCCAACCACTTCAACACTTCTTTCTTGACCACTTCTCTCATATTGGGGTTCAATCTCCTTTGATTTTCTCTCACCGGCTTGACATCTTGATCAGTTATAATCTTATGCATCACAATCACCGGACTAATTCCTTTCAAATTTGCTATGGTCCAACCGATAGCTGCTTTATTCTCCTTCAGCACCTTCATCAACTCTTGTTCTTGGCTCTCAGTTAAATTTGCCGCAATGATCATTAGTAATGTGTGATCTTCACCCAAGAATGCATACTTCAAGTGCTTGGTTAGTTCCTTCAAATCCACCTTTGGTGGACTTCTAATGAGGGCTTCAGTTGAGTGTCTATGTGATTTGGTAAGCTTTCAAATTGATGTGTCCACATAGGTTTGCTCTCTTTAATTGCGAATACTTCACCCTTCTTTTCTGCCTCCAACAACTTTTGAGCATATTTAACTTTAGTCCTGTCACAAAGAACACACAACTCTGTGGTGTCTTTCACATTTTCATGAGAATGACACCCGCCAATGATGTTCGCCATAAAGCACTCATCATTGACCAGATGGTTAGATGCATGTGAAAAAACATTTAACCTAAGCCTTCTATTCCCAAACGCCATATCCACTGTCCCCGTCAGGCAATTTATCAAACATTGAGCTGTTTTAAAAAATGGCCTACTTAATATGACATTAGGTTGTGTGAAGCTAGTGGGAGCTAGGGGTGAGGAAAAAACCGAAAAAACCGGACCGAGCGAATAACCAAAAAACCGAACCGAAAGAATAACCGAAAAAACCTAAACCGAACTTTTCGGTTTGGTTTCGGTTTTTCATATTCTAAAAACCGAAATAACCGAACCGAACTGATTTTTTGTCTTATTTAAAAATTAATAAATATATATGTATATATATATATATATCTGTGTGTATTGCTATTTTTATACATACTTAACGGGATAAAAACACATAAAGAGTCTACCGTTTGTGATGATAAAGATTTGGATTAAATTATCTCTACCATTTTAAAAGATGAAGATCGTAATTATTTCAAATTTAATTATTTACTTTTTTTTAAATGTAAGAACATGATTATAATTATTTAGTTTTGCTTTGATTAGTTGGTGTTTGATCAATTAATTTATGAATTATCTATTGTTAAACATGTTTGCATTTTTAATATTAAGTGTGAGAACAAAAAAAAAAGTAAAAAACAAAGCCGAAAAAACCGAAAACCGAACCGAAACCGACAAAAAAAAACAGAAAACCAAATGGTTTCTAATAACTAAAAACCGACTATGTCGGTTTCGGTTTTAGCCAAAAACCAAACCGAACCGAGCACACCCCTATTTCAAACCTTGATTTATAAGTTATGTTATATTACTTGTTTGAGGACAATTGTAAATGACAAAGAACATTGGAAAGAACTTGATTACTTATACATGATTGAATGACAAATACTTGTTATGACTTGTTATGAATTCTTAGGTTTAACATGCTTCTAGAATACTTGTAACAACATAGACTTCGGCTTATTACCATTTAGACTTTGTATTGCATCTCTTTATTTATATATATCACAACTTTTATAAGGGTTTACCAACTATGCAAATAGTTCACAAATTTTATTTTACATATGTGATAGATTTACAGGTTGATTGAAGAACATGAAGATTCATTTAGGAATCTTGGACCTAGATTAAAATAACTAAACATTGTTATCCGAATTGAATTTATGTATAAAATGTTTGTATGGTTACTCATGATTTTTTCGATCTTATGTTGATTGAAAATGAATGTAAATTAAATTGGATTATTAAATATTTAAAATTACAAGTAGCAGCATGAGCTTTTGAACAATCAAACTCGCGCCTCAACGTATTCCATTGTTGGTTGGGGTATGATACAAAATGGGTCACTCAAATGAGAGCTGCTAACTCGAGTCTATATTGTATGCTTTTTATAGAAAATCATACCTAACACAATAACAATAACATTTATTATTGTTGTTGTTGTTATTATACCAATTAGGATTGTTGGCATAGTAATTCATTGTTCCTTTTCGTACAAGTGTTTATGTCCAGGTACACCATATATCTTCATGTTTCTGATTGGGATTGGTTATTTGCTGTCACACCACGACCGAGGGCAGAAAACGTCGAGGCGCTAGCCTGACTGTTTATTAGTTGATGGTGTTATGTTGTAAATTTTAATAGTTAAGGCATCAATATTAAAGATTTAACAGCTAATTGACATAATTTACATTAAATTTAACAAGCATCCATTACATAGTTTCAAAATCCAATATACATAATTTGAATAAGTATAACATTGTTTGAATTTAAAACTAGGTCTACTAACATGAAACCTGTCTTATGTCTTCGCCAATGGATGCACTAACTTGTTACATATGCAAAATAAAATTTTTGTCAACTATTTGCATAGTTGGTGAGGAACACATACATATTGTATACATCGAAAAATTTGATGCAATTCAATTATACTACAAAGTCTTAAAACTTAGTATGCATATCCAACTAGTTTGCAATTAAGTTTTGAATATATCGTCTCCAAACTTGTATCAATACTTATCTTTAAAGCTTATTATATCTAAACGTCTATCATAGTTTACATAAGTTTTTAGATTTTTTACTAAAATAATAAAGGTTATATTTGTTTAAAATATATAAAAATGATTCATGATTTTTGAATGATGATTTTTAATTTGAATATTTTTAAAGTAGTCACTTAAAATAATTCTTTGAGAGAATTTGGTTTTTAGAGTCATAATGTTTAAAAAATCCGTTTAAAATAGCTAGTTAGAATAAATGTTGATTTGGTTTTTAAAGAAATTTGGCTTTTAAACAATTAGTTTAAGTCGATAGATATAATAAAAACTGGTTTTGTTTTTAAAGAAACTTGGTTTTAGAATAATAATTATGTTCAAAATAAATAGTTTAAAATTGATTAGATATTTCAAAGAAAATAAATTAACTTTTTAAAATAAATTTAATATAACATTTGTTTTTAATAAAATTTTAAATTTATACAATTGGTTTACAAAAAATTATTCAAATAAATTATATAAAAAATCCTTAAATAATGTTTATATGAGTGTATAGTTTGAATAGGATATTTTTATCCTTATATTTTTATTATATATATATATATATATGTAACACCCCAAAATTTTCTAATACAAGATATTTGAATTTTATGAATGCGTAACGGATAATAAACTTGAAGGAAAATAGACGAAAAATAAATTAAGTTTAGATCACGAAATGGGGTACTCGAATTGAATTTCGAGAAGTCCAGTACTCGATATGAGTGCCTTGGGAAACGTGCATACCTTTGGCTGGAAGCACATTCTCTCTCGAGTACACGAAGTAGGGTTCAAGAACTTCAAAGATTGGCTATAAATCGCTCAGGAAGAAGAAGGACCACATAGGAAGCTACCAGAAGGATCATCTACCATCAAGTAAGTGTTCTAAACTAGAAAGTTAGGATTTTTATGTGAAAGTGAACTTATGCATAAAGCTCACACCTTTATGCATAAAGTTCGTTCCTTTTTGGTTCAAGTTCGTTGGTAAGGTCGCTAGGAACCTAGAACTAGCTCCCCAAAGCCTTAGATGGATTTCTGAGATGTTTTATGATGATCACAAGAGTACCCAAATATGTACTCGAGATGGGTACCAGAAATTCCTTCGAGTAGGAGATTTCGAGTATGATGTTTCGAGTATGTTAAATCGAGAGCATGGGTTTTGTGCAGTCCATGGGTTTCGAGTACTCAACTATTTCGTGTAGTCCATGGGCTTCGAATACTCAAGTCCTTCGGGAATCTTACGGATTTTTGGTACTACTTAATGAACTTCAAGTGTTTCGAATACTTATCTAAGTTTCGATAACTAGAAGTTAGAAGGGGGAACTAGTAGCCATGAGGACTTAGAATAAATCCTAAGTTTAAGAATGGAATGTAATGAGACGATGTAATGATGTAGGTTCTTAAGTCTTGCTAAGGAGTTCAGTCAAGAATACAAGGAGCTACAGTCAGGTGAGTTCTAGATGCCCTATTTCACATTTAATGTTTTGGACTGGCATACATGCTTGTGTCATGTTATGATGTTATGTGCTTACGTATAATGGTGAACGAATGATGATATACTATGATGACTTATGTATGAATATGTGCTATGTATGATGAAATGTGCATGGGAATATGCTAAGTATGATGAATGCATGATAAATGAGTGATGAGGACCTAACGTGTTAATGATTGTATGACATCATGCATTATGATGATAACTATGACAATAGTTAACAGATGCCATAATGAGACCCTAGGTTGCTAGGATGAACGAATGATAAATGATGAATGGATGCTAGCATGATATGAAAATATGATGCCAGGATGTATGATTGACGGAAGATGCTAGCGTTACATGTATATGATACCATGATGTATGTTAATATGATATGATGCTTGCATGCTATACACGTGATGATAGAATGTTATGATGAATTCCTAAACGTTTAGGAAAATATGAGAGGATGATATATTAGCACGACATGTTACGATGCTATGATGATTATGTTGAATGATGTTATGGTGCTAGTATATCATGTATGATGAATGAATGATGTTCCTATATGTGCTATAGGATATGGATGAATGATGATGCCCCGTTACTTGTACTGGGTAAGCATGAATGATGACCTGATTATATCAAGATATGAACAGTCGATCGGGCTAAAAATATGAAGTAGACCGGACTAGAAACATGAGAGTCGATCGGACTATAAACATGGAGCCGATCGGGCTATAAACATAGAGTCGACCGGACTATAAACATGAGAGTCGATCGGACTATAAACATGAAGCCGATCGGGTTATAAACATGGAGTCAACCAGACTATAAACACATGAGTCGACCGAACTATAAACATGGAGCCGATCGGGCTATAAACATAGAGCCGACCGGGATATAAACACGGAGCCGATCGGGCTATAAACATGGCAAGAGTTGATCAGACTATAAACAGGGAGCCTTGTGCCGGCATAAGCCCACTGTTAAAGACAGTGGTTATGATGAGGACAACGGTTATGATGATAACTATGGTTATGACGATGCAAATGGATATGTGCTATGGATATGTGTATGAAATGATGTTTTCATGAAAATGATGTTTATTTACTAAAACGATTACGATGAATTGTAAAACTAGAACTCACCAGCATAAGCTGACTTGATTTAGCATGTATGTCAGGTTGATGAGAATACAAGAGGACATGAGGCAGCCGTGGCATAAAGTTAAAAGATCCGATGGCTTTGGCAATTCGATTTGATTATGATACAGACATTTTTTTTGTATTATGTTTATCAAACTATGTTTACATTTCCGCTGCATGATTATGAAAGTTTTTAGTTTAAGAGCTATGTGTTATGATGAAAACCAACCTCTAGGAGGCTCCCGGGATCGGGGCCTCATAATATATATATATATATATATATATATATATATATATATATATTAAAAGACTCATTAAACAATTTTGTTAATTTTTTTTAAAACTAATTTATATAATAGAAAACAAATTAGTATTTTTACAAAACTAAGTTTCTCTGTCACAAGTTATATAAAAATAATTGTTATGACTTTTAGAATTATTTATAGTTTTAAATGTAATTAAACGAATAGAAATCAAAAACAATTATCCAAAACCGGTCAAACCAATCTAACAAGGTTTGAACCCGGGTCCCCTCTCCCACATCCGCACGGCTTACCGCTAGGCTGGGCCGGGGAATCATTAACTAGCATTGAATCGATCTAGTATTATACTGACTTTGATTTTATCGCCAATTTCACATGAACCCTAACTTGAAAGTCAATCCAATTCAATTGATATCGAAATCCTACAAGTTCGAAACCATGGGGCTTCCGATCTATGAATAAAACCAAGTGGATTGAGATTATAAATTATGTGGAATGGTTTAGATTTGAAGGTGTTCGAGCTCATATATAGCCGCAACGGATTTTGAATCGAATTCGCTATCGGGTTGATTTTTCAAGGTGTTTTTGGTTTACAGATAGTTTTGTATTGTCTAATGGGACCAGAGGAGTCTATCAATGTGAAATTTTCTACGCGTAACAATGGATTTCGATTTACACATCGTGTATAGCATTTTTTGTTTTGATATAGATTTGATTTGTCGTTAATCTTCCTAATTGATGATTGGGATACGTTTTCGTTGTTAAGGTTGTGCTAATATCATCTCATATTCGACTAGATTCGTGCAATTGTGTGTGTTTTATCAAACAGGTCATGAAATGGTTTTGGGTCAGACCATGGGCGACGGGCAAGGAAGAAGGAAACTTAGAATGAGATTTTACAGTTCTGGCCCCTTAACTTTCTATTTTTTTTTTCAATCTCTCTTTTAATATAAAATAACATATAAAGATATTATTATTATTATTATTATTTTATATTTATATGTGTATAATAAATATTATTTAAATTATATAAATCTTTTTGTAACATATACACACACACACATATATAGAAAGAATTCTTTTTAAAATGATTTGTTTAATTTTATTATTTTATTATTATTATTTGACACATATATGTGTGTTTGTGTCTATATATACATGTAATAAATCTAATAAAACTGTTTGTGGAATGCATAAATGAATGCAAATGCTTCAATGAATACCAGGAACTTTGTTTTACAATAAATCGAACACGATTACAATCCAAAATTGACATCTAAAACCCTAGGGATTACATTTGCACACCAATATTTTTTAATATAGCACCCCACAGGCCCTGTACGCATCGAATAGGTTTATACGACGCGTACAATAGGAAGTCACCTCATTTTCATGCAAAATGCACGTGGCGTATAGTACTCTATGTTGTGTATAAAGTTTGACACCTGCAACCTTAAATTTCCTGACATGATTGACAACATTCTGTGTTGTATGCCACATATGGAACTATACTTGACGTATATGATTTTTCAATTAAAATGAAGTCTGGATTTCATTACATTCTTTGACTGATACGTATAGTACAACTCTATACGGCACGTATGACATAAAAAAATTATAACTTTTATTTTAAAAACGTTAATATAGTCTTGTTAAAATGATAAATGTTTATAAACTTCCGTATGCTCATTTCGTCATTCGTATGAATGGACCCATACACATTACTTCCATTCGCATATACCACTGCAAATGGCTCAGTTCCCATTGTTACAACATATAAACACATACAAGTGAGTGCAATTAGCCTATAATATTCTCCCTGCAACAGACACCCAAAATATGCATCAACATACTCCTCCTTGGACGTTGCTGGAGAATTGTTGAATCACTTGTATCTACAGTCGATCTCTCCTCAGGTTTGATGAATAGCACATAACTAAAATATCCTTCATTGCAGTAGATTCCCGCCTGCATATTTGATTCCATCTCCTCTAATAGTTGTCGAACATAAAGCCACATTTTTTCATCAAGAGCTAAACCTAAGGAAATAGCTCGAAAACCACATCTACCATCGAGCATGACATCTTGTATGCATGAAATGTGGTCGTGAGACAAATATAGGATAAATTCTTTAAATGTATTAATATTCTAGATGTTTTCATTATCAACAACGGATGGAAATGAAGAAGAATCTTGTGATAACTTAGCAAGGTCATATTTTTCTTTGCCTTCCCCTCTTGAAGATGTTGAACGACTACGTTGTATTGCGGCCTTCTAATCTTTCAAGGTCAAATAAGTGCAAGAACTATGTCTGGGTTGATCAAACATGCTTTGTTGGGAGTCCTGTTTCTTTTGTTGCTGCAATTTAGGAGCATGAGCATGCGTTGACCCGTCAATATGCTTTAGCATGTCTAGATATGCAAAGAGAGGTTCGATTTGATTCTTCCATAGTAAGTAATTTGTGGAAGATAACTTGATAGTGATCATGTGCATCACAAAGTGAGGAGGGGATGATCAGAGGTGGAGGAGGACGCATGCAGCCATGGCAAAAGGAAACTTAAGAAGACAATCGGTGAGGGAGAGGAAGAGATTAGGTCTCCAGGAGAGAGGTATTCACTAATACCATGGTTGCAAAAGTCGCTAGGCGTTCCAAGGTCGGAACAGGTCCTTGGAGCGAGTAATCGGAGAGTACTCGGCCCTAGGCGAGAGTACTCGGGTAACACGCAGGAAGTACTCGGCCTCGGAACAACTCCTTGGAGCGAGTACTCGGAGAGTACTCGGCCTTGGAGACCGACTTTTACAACAGTGACTAATACCATATAACAAGTAATTCTCCTCATCTAACGCAGAGGAGGAAATGATTCATATATAATAAAAAGAATGTTACAATTACAACCCTTTGGGTATGAAATAAATGACAACAAATACATGACAAATATGTAATTACAATATTACTATCTTAATAAACAAAAATCAATTTTGCCACTTGTCATAATTTTAGATTACTATTGTCACATGGCATTTTATTATCATCTCAGTTAATTCTCTCCCATATTAAATAATTATATTATCTTTCATATTAAATAAATTCAATATTAATCATATTATTTACTTTTTCCATATTAAAAATTAAAAAATTTTTTAAAAAGATTAAGAATTAATATTTTATTAAAAAATACACAACAAAAAGTTTATAAAATATGCACTTTTTCTAAAAATTATATTTTTTTAAATAAGAAACATAAATCATTATTTTTAGAAAATTAAAATTTTCCGAGAAAATTTTTTTTCTTAAAAGATTATTTTTTTTAAGAACGAAAGTGACTATAAAACTTAGTTTTCAAATAACATGATTTTCATAAACAAATGGCATTTTTAAACAAAAGGCTTAAAAATTATTTTTTTATAAACCAAAATTATAGAAGTGATAGGGAAAACTATGCTTTTGAAAGAAAAAACTATATAAAGTTTTCAACATAAGTTAATTTAAAAATCTCACTTATTACAAACTAAGATGACCAGGAACAATTCTTTAGTTATTAAAGTTTTTAAGTATTTATCTATTACTGAAAGTACTTGTATATATATTTACCTTAATCATTTTATACCAAAATAACGTTTTATATTTCTTAAATTTTTATTAATAACTGTTTTTGATATTTTATATCCAATTCGTGTAATACACGGGTTAATAATCTAGTTGTCTAATAAGAAAAAAGGTAAACATTGCCTTGTTTTATATCATCTTTAAATATACTTGATTATTACTTGTCCTTTCATTATTACCAATAACTATATGCAAAATGGACGGGTTGGCTTGGGTTGGATAACGGGTCAGAATAGGTGCGTGTTAGGATGTGTGCAGGTCAAGACGTGTTTTAAGCAAAATCCATTCGGGTTTACACGGGTCATTTTAAAAAAAATCAATTTCGCTCTTGTAACTAAACAAATAGTTTAATTGAATACGTTTTAATGTTTTTCTCATTAAATATACTATTGATCATTCCTACCCATTAAAATCAATTATTTCCACATGGTTTTAAGTTACCCATCTTAATTCGCTTTGTATTGAGGTGTTGCTTATCTCAACCCATATTATTTCATAATATTACCCCTTTCAACCCAAAATGCAATAATTATTTACCCAATTATATCCATTTATCTTAGTATGGGTCAAGATTGCCAGATATACGAATAATATTTCTTTTCGGAGTAAAATGTCATTTTAGTTCTCATGGTTTAAATTTTAGTCAAATATTTTAAATTTTGCAATTTTGGTCATTATGGTTTCCATTTTATGATCTTTTTCGTCCCTATGGTTTGGTTAGTTTTGCCATTTTAGTCTGAAAGTTTAAAATTTAATTGCACTAAAATGGAAATAAAATGAAAACCATAATAATCAAAATGACAATGAAATGTAACAATAATGACTAAAATGACAAAATTTAAACTATTAGAATAAAATGACAAAAGTATTAAATCACGTGTACTAAAATGACATCTTACTCTGTGTTTTTGTTTGAAACTTAATTTTGTAGGTCTCGAAGAAGTGTCTATTTGTGCATTTGCAAGTAAGTAAGGAGTTACATATGTCTATGTACTGAGAAAAGAGAATCTCAAAGGACAAGTAAAGATACACCTATGGTACGTCGTTAAGTCAACCAAAGATGAGTAAATTACTAATACGATTGCGATAGCTGAAAGCTTCTAATTGATTTTACATGACAAGAAGAACGTTTGGATGATTGATTTGTAAAATCTTATTGATATTGTAGTTACGGTAAATTATTTTTGATTCTTAAGTTCAGATCTTGCTTTCTTCTTATATGGTTGATGATGACATGATGTATATCACGAAAGGTTTAGAGCTTAGTTTATTACAATGGAATTTTCATCAATGATTAATTATTCTTTCATTTTCGTGGCAAAAAAAGAGTCACAAAAAGCTCAAAAACTTTTTTTGGCACATTAAGAAAGTGTCACTAAAAGTATATAGCGTCACCACTTCTAGTAACATTTTTTTGTGTGATAGACATTCTAAAAAAAGTTTTTTGTAGCACTTTTTGTGTGCTATTAAACCACAATTTTTTGAATTTAAATTAAAATTTTCAAGTGGTTACACAAGTTAACTAAGTTACACAATATATTCAAGCAAAATAAACTATTTTAGCACTCTCTTCAAATAGTAGCCTCCTCGATGCCTCCAGCCACATGGTACATTCATGCTTTCTCTTCCCTGGTCTACTAATGGATCCTCCTTCCTTATATCATATGCATACTTATGCTAGTGTGTTATATTATAAATTACATTTAACGTATTGCTTTACTTCTTAAAGACGCTTACTAAAAACGTTATTAAAACTCAGTTTAATTAACAAGCATTTAAAATTCCACAATAAGAGCTTTAAAAGAGCAATTTTAAGAAAAGAAACACACGCAAATCATCAAAAATCACATTACATTCTAAGATCAACAATAACAATAACAACAACAAGCATATCCAGCAAAAATCTCACTTAGAATAGGGTCTGGAGAAGAAGATAAACACGAACATTACCCCTATATACAAATAGAATAGATAGCCTAATTCGTAATAGTCCCCCGGCTCAAAGCTCGGAATTTTTTTTACATGCAACAGTATTAAAAAAACATATAACCTAACCACAAACGTTTTATCAAAAAAGACTAATTATCATTTATGTTTTTATATCCAACAATCAAACCAACAGGAACATACATTACATTCTAAGATCGTCTTCCAATAAAGAGATCATCACCAATCCTTCACCATTGTACAATCCTTCCTTCATGTACCTTAGTGATACTTTGTGCTACGACCCCTGTCACAAAGACATAACAAGCTATCATCCAGGAATTAAATCTCTAGGAATTAAAGACATTACAAACATTCGACTATCACTCAAAGGTGTAAATAAGGCTGGCAAAACGGGTCTTAACGGGTTTAACAGGTTTCAGACAACGCGATTAATATAAATATAAAACATGAAAGCGACTTGTTTAACACTTGGTTTTGTGATTTAAACATGACAGTCCTATATTTTATGTAGCAAAAAAAATGATGAAGTCTAACCTCTTAATTTTTTTATTTTAAAAAGTATAAAATTAAATAGTAAATTTTTTGTTAAACATGCCTAATCATGTTTTTACAAGTACCTATTTTGCGAGCCCTAGGTGTAAAGCTTCTCATTTCATCCAAAGGGATAAAACTCCTTTTTAAATGCATTAAAACCACTTTCTACTAATTTTTAGCACTAAATGTAAAAGCTTATATTTGAAAGTATTGTCCTATATCCAAATCTATACATTGACACCTTTTTGATGTACTGGAAGAATTTTGCATACAAGGTGTATCTAAGGCAAACCCACCTACTAATTACCCATCACTTCTTTGATACATCTTGATCTTGTTTTACTAGTGTTTAGGGTTCGAACCCACTAAAAAAATATCATACAATAGCAATGCCCATACAAATTTTAACCAAATGATTTAAAACATACACAATGCATTGCAAATATAATATATATACTGCTCATAAAGCAATTTGAAGCATGCCACAACTTGTAACGATAAAAAAATAAATATGTTCATCACCAATATAACTAGCCTCCACGGTTTTTCTGTTTTGATTTCGAATTGTAACAGTGCCAATTTGTAATAAAATAAAGTTTTAGGAAATCCCTTGAAAAATTATATTCATAAACAAAGATATGTGTAAATATGCATATTCTATACAAATTTCATTAAGACTTAATAAACAAATTAAATTTTAACAAAATAAAACATTTTTAATAAGATTGTTAAAAAGATTTATTATATATATATATATATATAGGGGATGGTTCCATTGTTAACCCTCCCTTATATCGTTAACCCGTGTTAACCCGGCATTTTTGCCCGAATCTTTGTTTTTTTTCATGGTTTTTGTTATACATAAATAGGGGGTTTCTTTTTTGTGTTTTTGCTAATTCATCACCGTTTAGAAATTATTTACAAGTGTAAGTAAGTGTAAGTTACTTACACTACACTTAATGTAAGTAACTTACACTTACTTACAGTTGTAAATAATTTCTAAACGGTGATGAATTAGCAAAAACACAAAAAAGAAAACCCCCTATTTATGTATAACAAAAACCATGAAAAAAAAAAAACAAAGATTCAGGCAATTATGTCGGGTTAACACGGGTTAACGATATAAGGGAGGGTTAACATTTGAACCTCTCCCTATGTATGTATATATATATATATATATATATATATATATATATATATATATATATATATATTGTATCATGTAAAAATTCAATCTTGGAGAGTAACTCTTAAAACTTATATGAGTCATTAATTTAGAATCTTTGAAATAAATATGTGATGCACATTAAAATTAAATAAAAAAATAGGGTTTGAATAAATAAATCAATTTTAATATGGTTTAATATGAACCATATGTTTATTTTCAATATTTCAAATGGATGGCTCAGATATGATTTAAGGGTTTTCTATTTAAAATCAAGTTTTCACAGAATACAACCCATATATATATAGAATTGGGAATAAAATATAACCCACTGTTATTGTACTAACCCAAATAACTCCTTCAAGATCAATTCAAATCTTTGATTTTTTTTCAAACATCATTCCAACATATGTAGAACACTTTTTTCTTTTATTTGTATGTGTAATTAATCATTGGTTAATAGTTAATATCATTGTAATTTTTAGTTCTAAACCGTTACAATACTTTAATCCAAACATACAACGATGTTAACTCTAAACGGTGATGAATTTACACGTACACATAAAAGAAGAAAGTGTTATACATGTATTACAATAATGTTAAAATGTCAAAGATTTGGATTGATCTTGAAAAAGTTGTTTGGGCTAGTACAATAACACTGGGTTATGAATGATTCCAAGCCATATACACACACATGTATGTATGCATGCATCAAAGATTTGGATTGATCTTGACAAAGTTGTTTGGGATAGTACAATAACACTGGGTTATGAATGATTCCAAGCCATGTATACACACACACACATGTATGTATGCATGCATCAAAGATTTGGATTGATCTTGACAAAGTTGTTTGGGCTAGTACAATAACACTGGATTATGAATGATTCCAAGCCATATATATATGCACACACACATGTATGTATGCGTACATACATGCATGCATGCATGCATGTATGTATGGATGTATGTATGTATGTATGTATGTATGTATGTGTGTGTAGTGGATGGAAGTAATAATATCCTACTTTTTTGTGCTAACTTAAATAATTCTGTCAAAGTCAAACCAAATCTTGTATTTTTTTAACATCATCATAACACATTTAGAACATTTTATTATTTTATGAGTTTGTTTAAATTCATCACCGTTTAAAAGGTAACTTTGTTGTAACTTTTGAGTCTAAAACAGTTACAGTGTTGTAAGTCATAAGCTTACAACGTTGCTACCTCTTAGACCTTATAAGTTTACAGAAACTCATAAAAGATGAAAATGTTCTAAATATATTATAGTAATGCTAAAAAAATAATTTAAGATTTGCTTGATCTTGGCGGTGTTATTTGTTTATTGCAATAAGAGTGGGTTATATTTTTTCCAATCATATATATATAGGGAAGGGATCGTTTGTTAACCCCCTCTTATTGCGATAACTGTATAACCCTTTCCAACCAAAGAGAAGCTGTCACGTGGACCAGATGAATTCATGTTGTCAAGGGTATGTTCGTCATTTTCCAATGTACTTGTAATGAGGTAAATAACACATGTTTGCTTTCAACTGATAGATAATACATGAGTAGTACACATCATTATCACCACCATACTCTTACCTTTTTCCACCATGCTTTTTCTGATAGCTTTTGTAAAAGCAAAAATCTTCACCATTTTTTATATATCACACTTACACATATCTTCCTCACATTGCTTTTTTACCTGCCACATCTCTTTGATCCACACATCCTTTATTTCGATTCAGACATCCACATTTTTTTCATTCGCTCTATTTCGATCCAGACATCCACAGTTGTTTCTTGTCCTTTCAAACATCTGGCACTTTTTCTCCAAATCTTGGTTTAACATCAAACATGGGTGGAGGTGATCAGCCGTTGGAGGAGCCTGAAGTGTCACACCTCGAGCCGGCGGATTGGATCGACTCCCCGTCGGGCGGAAGGTTCTCGGGGCACGATATCGTGAGTGATAATCGGGATGATCAGATTGTTTACATTGCACATGATATATATAAATGAAAAACTGCTAAATGAAAATAGAATTACAAAGTTAAATTACATCAGTTAGTTTATAATTTAACAATGTAAATCTACTATCAACATCATAAGTCTTCAATCTTGTATCTGCACAAAATATACAAAATAATCTGTGAAATGATGTTTCAAAAATATGCATGTCCAAAAAGCTAGGTCCTTTAACTGGTATCCTAGTCCAAAAGGAATAACTCCTTAGTTGACCTGTTCGTCACCTGAGAAGTCATACAAAAATAAAGTCAACACATGGTTGGTGAGTTCATGTAGTTTTACAAAAATGAGTTTGAATAATCTTTGAATGACAACCTTAACCTCACCATTAACCACCTATACCATCCAGTTTAGTATGCTTATATATAGGGCATATATAGGGTCGAACTTACCGCCCGCCCAGCCACCGTCCCACCACATACTAAACCACATAATATATTGTTCCTGGTGATACTTAATCGTTTCATCCCACATCTTTGATTTCATAACATCTGATTTATAGAATTTGATTACCCTAACATTGTTTACCTTGATCCCCCGAAATGACAACCTTAACCTCATCAACAACCACCTATGCTATTCAATCAAGTATGCTTATATATAGGGCATATGTAGGGTCGAACTTACCGCCCGCCCAGCCACCGTCCCACCACATACCGGACTGCTTAGCATATTGTTATTAATGATAAATAAGCGTTTCACTCCATTCACCTTCAATTTAGATTTTGATTTCCACAAATAAATTTACCTTTAATCTCTTGAGTTCACCATGTATTCATGATTACCCCAGAGCACTTGTAGAAATATAATATTAAATGTTATGTTAAAATAATAATAAAGCATTTAAATACAACTAAGACATGATGATTGGGCCTTATTTGACTCAATCAATTAGACTTAGTTGTTGGTGGTTGTCTAAGTTGTACCCTCTCACACGTGGCCCATATTAGGCATGACCTACAAGGAGTCTACCTGTATGTGTCGGGACTTTAATGATGCCCATATCAGCTTGACCCATTGGTCTACTGTACATGTTGGGACTTTATGGATATCCTTTGATTCTTGATCTTCTTTGATTCTCCTGATTTTGATTTGTTTAATAGTTTCCGTTATTGCCCATATAGCTTGACTACAAGAGTCTGCTATTTATGACGGGACTTTCCGTGTGTTACACGTGGTCTTGATTTATATACAACTGACATCCACCTTAACTTAAGCATTAATGATTTCATTAGATTTTAATGATTTCATTATTTCCATGATTCACACACGGTTATGATTCCCATGATTCACTTGATTCTCTTGATTCTGATCTTTTGATTTCAATGATTCCACAATGATTATAGATTCTTGATTAGGATCCTTAGTTTACTGATCACACACTGGATTAGATTCCATTGCATTTGGTCTTTGACTTTAGTTCTTTAGATTTCACTTTGAATTTAGATTCTGGAATTTGAACTCGATGGACTAAGGGTTTGTTTAGAGTTTAGTATTAAGGTATTACTCATAGGAGTAATTAATTAATTTGATAGTTCAATCCGTATAACAATTTCCTAGACAGGAGTCTATAAGTATAACAACATATATAAAGCATATAATAAATAAAAGCATATACGTAAAACAGTTTAAATAAAAAGATTTACGCATGCTTCTCAGCCCCGCGTTTGAAAACAAAAATGTTTAGAAAAGGGGCAATGAACTCACCTGTGTTGCTGTGCAAATGATTTATCAAAAAATGTGGGCTCGTTGTTGTAGACTAGGTTCCTTCAGTTCCTGAGTTGTTTTAAGAGAATTCGAATACGATAAGTATATGTGATAGTTGTCGTATCTAAGGTCTTGGTCTCGGTGTGCAACTAAGTGTCCTATGTGACTAATGAACTTCTAAAACTCTATCTACTAGTCTACTTAGTACCCATTAATAACCCACATCCCACAATTTATCATTACAAGTTCTTAATTAACATATTTTTAATTTACTTTAGATTAATTATTTAGTCAAAATCATTTATTTTAATTCAATAAAATTTATAAATCATTTTCTTTTATTAAAACATAATTAACTTAAATGAAAAGACATTTAATATATGATGGGCTTTAGTTAAGCCCATTGGGCCCATATCGGCCCATTACTAGTCTTTGATTTCCGAACGATCACAATTCAAATTCTTTGAATAATTCTACATAGATAATTAAATCATCATGTTAATTATCCGTATTAGGACTTTTCCTAAGATTAGTGTTAATAATTAAATTAACACTCCATCCTTTAAGCCTTTGTTTTGATTCACATGAACTCATGATAATTTTTCCAATGTTTTAAGCTAATTTAATAGGTGTTAACACTCATGTTGAGTTGTTAGTGGGTTTTAAGAAAACTCTTGTTATTGAAACCCTAACCCATAATCATCTTAATCACTCTTTATTATTAAAATGGGCCTTAGTATTATTCCCATGCACACATACACACATGTTGTTCCCATGCACTCACACTCACCCCACACATACTACTTGTATTCATTATGTAAAAAGGGTGACAATTTTTCTAAAACATGTAAGCATGAGTGTTTATCCTTAATTTCAAGTTCTAAACAACCAACCCAAGTTCAGGGAACTCATGTGTTCGATCAGGGCCCTAGGTGTGTTAATAGGGGGTCAGGTTCGCTGACTATGTAGGGTTAAGCATGAGGTTCGGCTAACACCCAGCTTGCAACCAAAGGTTTGCTGTCCATAGAGTTTAACATTTTCAAGGTTTGGTTGCTAAGTTTCGGCCTAATATCAATTTAGCCAGTTTAGGTTTGCTCAGCCTAGGTTCGTGACATTGAGTTCGTTCAAAGGTCCGGCTGAAGTTAGGTTCACTTCATCGAGGGTTAGCTTGGCAGGGGTTCGGCCATCATTGAGTTCATGGGACTTAATGGGTTCCGCTAGCTCCTAGAGAAACCAAAGGTTCGTGTCATCAAGGGTTCGCAGCCATGTGTACAGTCCTTAGGTTTGCTGCTATCCAAGGTTTTAAATGGTCCAGGGTTCGGCTAAGTAGGGTTCGGTGGGCCTGGGTTTGGCTGCCATAAGAGGAGTTCTAGGTTCGCGCAACCTACAGGTTCGGCCAAGAAGGAGAGGCGGCTGGAAGGGTTCGTCTCCACCCCAAAGTTCGGTGCCCATAAGGTTCGCCACCTTAGGGTTCGGCCAGGTACCTTGAGGTTCGGCCGATCGGCCCTTCACAAACCTACGTCATCTTCTTCGCGTAATTTAGCTCTGGTTAGCTACTGACCGTTCCCATGACCCCCTTTCACTCAATATCAACTCGATCAACAAAGAAGTAACCCTAAAATAGCTTAACATTTGCATCCATAGGTTCACGACGTGTAAAAAAGAAAACCTAAAATAAAACTACATGGTTACCTCGAATATAATAGATAAAATCTTGGATCCTTTGTACTTTCGTGATCTACAAGCGGAGGTGGTCGTTTTGACACCAAGAACTCTTGAAATGGTTGAGAATTGGAGGAGTTCTTGTAGAGAGAAGGTAGAGAGAAAATCTAGAGAAAGAGAGACGAAATTGGTGAATGAAATGGGTAGGTGGTGGTGGTTGGGGGCATTCAAGACAACATTAAATGATTTAGATAATACCCGGTAGGTTCGGTTTTGTTCGGTTTCGCGTAAAATGTTGGTTCGTCGTAGTTTTCGTAACGAAACGACTCGGTCTTAACATAGGATTTATAAAATGATTTTAGGTGGTTATTCCTAGTAAATTAACTAAATATCTTTCGTTTATTTAAAATTTTCAGAAATATTTAATTACTGTTTAAAATCGAATCGTACAGTCGTCGAGAGTATTCGTTCGAATCGTCACCGGTACAAACACGACGATAACTATTCTTTTCAATATTGTTTTCTAATTATCGGATATCATTCAGAACGTTAAACTTTCAGATTTATTCGTACAGATCGTTACCTATACGAATAATCCGTCTATTTAGCATTCACGTAACGACAACCGTGTTGTTTTGTTCTGTAAAGCCTCACATACGTTTATACATAATAAAATCCTATCAAATAATCACATGATGAATCTGTATTCACTGTTTGATAACATGAAGTGATAATGATATATGATATGAACATGACTTGAAATGAAATATGTATAGTTTGTACCTGAATATTGTTCATGTTACTGTTTAGATCACCGTTCCGGTGACTTTTCCAGCACTGATGTTACAGTCTCCCCTTGTTAGAGAAATTTCGTCCCGAAATTTAAGAGTTGTTATCAGGTTCGTGTTCCTCTGTAAACAGTTGTGGATACTTGAACTTCATGTGATCTTCGCGTTCCCAAGTAAACTCAGGTCCACGCTTTGAGTTCCAACGAACCTTTACGATCGGAATACGGCTTCGCCTTAGTTGCTTAACTTTGCGATCCATAATTTCCAAAGGTTCCTTGATAAAGTGTAATTGTTCATCCATTTGAATTTCTTCGATCGGAATGACGAGTGACTCGTCAGTAAGGCATTTCTTTAAGTTCGAGACGTGCAACACGTCATGCACACCACTGAGTTCATCTGGTAATCTCAGTCTATACACTACAGGACCAATACGTTCGATAATCTCAAACGGTCCCACGTATCATGCTGCTAACAATCAATGCCGTCAATGCACGGGATGTGGAAGAAAGGGACATTGGGTCCAGCAATACAGGATAACACCAAACCAAGCAGTCAACAATGCTGCTTTGGCTCTCCCTCCACCCAACAACCAAAACAACGGTGGATGCTATAACTATGGCGAACAGGGTCAGTTTGCAAAGAACTGCCCGAAGAAGGCACAACAGGCAGTTCCAGCACCCTGTGGAAGAGCTTTTGCTATAGGAGCTCCAGCTGCACACCCAGACCCGAATGTGGTCACTGGTGCATTTCTCTTACATGAATTTTATGCA
Organism: Mikania micrantha; assembly: GCA_009363875.1. NCBI lineage: Eukaryota > Viridiplantae > Streptophyta > Magnoliopsida > Asterales > Asteraceae > Mikania > Mikania micrantha. The sequence continues at coordinate 41,947,903 of CM018686.1, forward strand.
TCTATTTTATTTGACACTGGTGCGGATCAGAGTTTTGTCTCTACCGATTTTTTATGCCAACTAGATTCTATATAGGAACAGTTAGATTCTTCTTATATCATAGAAGTACCTAATGGGAAACAGATCACAGTTAGCACAGTATACAGGAATTGCCCATTGACACTTAATGGTCATACATTCACCATCGATTTGATACCGATGGAGTTGGGTAGTTTCGACATCATTGTTGGAATGGATTGGCTTTCTTCTAATCGAGTGGAGGTCATCTGTTCTGAAAAGCTGCTTCGAGTTCCATTGCCGAATGATCGTGTATTGGAAGTCAGAGGGGATCAAGCAAAACGAAGTGTCAAAATGATCTCTTGCATAAAGGCGCGTAAGTGTCTACAGAAGCAGTGCGTTGCTTTCCTGGCTCATGTGGTGGAAAAGGAGAAGGACAAGAAAAAGATTCAAGATGTGCCGGTAGTGAAAGAGTATCCGGAAGTATTTCCTGAAGACCTACCAGGTTTTCCACCTGCGCGACCGGTAGAGTTCCGTATTGACTTAGTTCCTGGAGCAACACCTGTTGCTAAATCTCCTTACAGGTTAGCACCTTCAGAGATGCAGGAATTTTCGAATCAACTGTAGGAGCTACTGGATAAAGGATTCATTAGACCGAGCTACTCTCCTTGGGGAGCTCCGGTTTTGTTCGTAAAGAAGAAAGATGGATCGTTTCGAATGTGCATAGACTACCGTGAGCTGAACAAACTAACCATCAAGAATCGGTATCCATTGCCGAGAATTGATGATTTGTTTGACCAACTGTAAAGAGCCCAGTACTTCTCTAATATTGACTTGCGGTCTGGATATCATCAGCTTAGAGTTCAAGATGAAGACATACCAAAGACGGCGTTCCGAACCAGATACGGGCATTACGAATTCATGGTGATGCCTTTTGGATTAACTAATGCACCAGCGGTTTTCATGGATCTCATGAACCGAGTGTGCAAGCCATATCTGGATCAGTTTGTCATCTGAAGACTTTTTATCTCCTGTTGTACGCGAACCAGAACCAGATCCTCTAAATGTCGATATATTTGACATACTTACTGGTGACTCTCCTCTGCGTTATATCGGTTTCGACCCACCATCACCTCACATCAAGAAACGGTTTTCGCGTGTTCCTCACGATTCACCATCAAGCCCTGTTGAGGAGCAACTGTTCATGGCCACCGTCGTGTTCTTCACTTTTCTTGACCATCGTTACGTTTTTTGCGTAAGCTACTGTTGCGGTGATATTGATTCTTGTTCAAGTTTCTGTTGCAGTCACTGGTAAATTTAGGATCCAACTCTCTTTTACTCTAAAAAACATGTTACTCTCTTTGACATGCCAGCACTGGTGTTTTTTTTTTTGGTGTAAAAATAGATATAAATATATGGTTTTTTTCTTACATTTTGAATCTGGGTTTACATCAACTTACAGCAACTTGAATCTGGGTTTACATCAACTTACAGCAACTTGAATCTGGAGTTTTTTTTTGTTTTCTTACATTTTGTGATGATATCATAGGTATATTCAACTTACAACAACTTGAACCTGGGTTTACATCAACTTACAGCAACTTACATCAACCAACATCAAAGTAACTGTGACACCCGGCAATTTCAGGTAAATTGCGACTCTTACATTCTTTACATTTCACATTCATACTTGTTGCATTTCATTTAATTATGTTTAATTAGATGAGTCAAACACACACAACTGCGAAACGATAGTTCGAGGAATTATCGAATCGTACATTGCACATTGGTTTTGGAAACCAAGTGTGGCAAACACAAACACAATTGGATTGTGCAAATACATGCTGATTATGGTTAATCAAGAATGCAAATGGTTCGTAGCAACGAACACGAACTATTGAAGATAATTCGAGGAATTATCAAAACACACACAAGAGTCTCACGAACATTGGTGATCAAACCTATGTGCTATTATATGATTATGTGCTAAACATGCATCATACGCTTAGGTTAAACGTTAGGAATCGAGTACGAGCGAAATCGAATCATCGAAATCGAGAAACATGAAAGTGGACCCATCGCGGTACGCGACGACCCTATGGCGAGAGGCTTCGCGGTACGCGAAGAAAACCGGGCGTCGAGACTCCCGAATCCCATCGCGATACTCGAAGATAAATTTTGATCGGCCTTCGCGGTACGCGAAGGCCATGCAGATCGAAAATTCTATTTAAACCATCCCCAATTCATTTGTTCGGTTTTTCCCTCATCTTCTTCGAGTTTCCACTTATTCTCTCGACCAAATACACTGAAACCAGGCCTCCAAGTCTCTGAAATCAGCATTCGGAGCTATCCTTTGGAGTTGGAAGCCATTGAAGCACAAGAAAGGCGTTGGGGATCATCCAGAAGCGTGGAACAACCATCGAATCAGTGGATCGTCATCCTCAGGAGCTGTCCTAGTTGAATCAGTAGCTCTAAGGTAGTTTTACACGCTTCTTAGTTGTTAGATCGTACATGCAAGGGCTAACATATTTGGAAACCTTGATTTGTGAAAACGAGTTTTAAAACGGATACTTTCCAAATAAGGAAACTTTATTTGGGCAAAACGGTATAAATGGTGATTTATGCGCAAACGACATTTTTAAGGGTTTAGACGTATTTTACAAACACATTAGAAGTGTTAACTTTATGAAATGGGATTTCATAACCATACTTTCCTAAATTGGAAACTTTCTAAAAAGGGTAACTTGTACGATTAGAGTCATAGGATACATGTAAGTGTCCTACTCGTACTTATGACACATTGGGCGGTCATAACACGACAATCGTGTCACCAACGATTCGTCGAGTCTCACTAGTCAACGCGCACGCACTCGGTTGAGCACACCGACACTTGGAGTTGTATGGGATACAACACAGCACAAAACACATACTCACACCTATATGGTTATAGGTGCCTACTAGCAGGATTGCTAGCATTCGCAGACGCGAACACATACACCGGGACTGATGTAACAGGTGAGTTCACGGCCCCCTTTTACTTTCTACCTTTGGGGGAGAAAACATTACATGCTAAACTGTTTTACAAACAACAACTCATTTCATTTACGTATGGACATGCTTTATCATATAAGTATATGTGTGGACCACATCACAACTAAAAGACCTCGCGATACTCCACGGACCGTTAGTAGCGCATAGCGCCTAGCGTGGTAATCTTGAATAGTACTATTTGGGCCTGACAAGCCCCACCCATCGCGCCTGGGATGCCAACCCGACTGGAGGTCGGAATGGGTGCAATATTGACCAATACTTTGCCATTGTCTTGTGATGGACATGGCGGGAGGCACAACTGTCAGCTTTGGTACGACCCCGAATATAATATAATTGTATTGACTCGCTATCAATCGATACTGCATTGTAATGATATGTAAATAGCGACTCTTACTTTAAACATTGGATGTTTACTGCTTATGATAAACCTGTGCTCTCACCAACCTTTGTGTTGACCTTTTACTCGCATGTTTTCTCAAGCTAAGGCACGCACTTGATGATAGGATGCTAGAATGGAGTCCCATGCATCAGCTGTAGTGTCTTAGGAAGTCTTGAGAACATTATCATTTGTTATGTTGTGTATTGTTAAACAATTTAAATCGCTTCCGCACTTTTACTTAAAGGTTGTTTTTGAAAACTGTTTTAGTTAACGTTTCCGCTATCTACGAATGTTAATATGTTTTGATAACCTACACTTAGTTCCGCAACTCTGATTTTACAAAACTGTTTTTAATCCAAGTTATTGGATGTACGTACGCAACCAGACATGTAGGTCTCGCAAGTTGTGTGACCGGAGACTGTGATCCTGCAAGATCAGCCAGCCGTCGCGCCCCCGTCCGGGACGGGAGGGCCGGGGTGCGACAGATTGGTATCAGAGACTCCGGTTATTGCGAATTAGGTTTGCATTTAGTGAACTTAGTCTATAACCACTAGTCTCCACACAACACTTAGTGCTTAGTATTGTGATACTAGTATACGTGATTGTACACACGCTTACTACACGCATAATAGTTATGACGTCACCATCGTCACCACATGTGATTACACATGACGGGGAGGAGCCGATAGCTCTACATGTTTTCCTTTCATTACATACCGCACTCCTTATCTTGGTCATTGGATAAAACTCTAACACTTATTCTCACTATGAAGATCATGGCTGGAAGACGTGGAGGACGCAGGAATGCGGGTGGACGTGGAAACATCAACCTGACACAAGCTGAACTGAACGCACTCATCAATGAACGAGTTGAAGAGGTACTCGCTGCACGGGAAGCTGCCCGTAATCAAAACCTACTGAACCAAGGTGACGAGTCTTATTTCATATTCACCTTGCATCGCATTCATTCGTTTCCAATTCAACACTTTCGCCGATACTGAATTCAACTCTATTCTTGCGTATTTCAAGAGCAAACCCTAACCCTCCACTCTGCACATTCAAAATGTTTCTAGACTGCAAACCCCATTCTTTCAGCGGCATAGAGGGTGCCGTCGGACTGTTACGTTGGATTGAAAAGGCAGAATCGGCCTTTGCTATGAGTAACTGCAGGAACGAGGACCGGGTCAAGTTCGTTGCTGGAACTTTTGAGGGAGCTGCCCTCACTTGGTGGAACGCCAATGTTCAAAACCTGGGGTTAGATGCAGCTAACGCCCTAACTTGGGATGACTTCAAGAGGATGTTGAACCGCAAATACTGTCCTCGCGGTGAGGTGCAGAAGCTGGAAACTGAATTCTGGAACCATAAGATGATTGGTTCCGAAGTTGAGGCATACACTGCCCGGTCGTATGAGTTGGCACACCTGTGCCCAGAAATGGCAACCCCACCATTCAAACACATAGAGAATTATATTGATGGACTGCCACCTCAAATTCAAGGCATGGTACTCTCTGCTGACCCCATCACTATGCAACAAGTTGTGCGATTGACCCACAAGCTCACTGACTCGGCAGTTGCACAGGGACTCTTACCACCTCGTGGTGTTGTAACCACAACAACCGACAACAAGCGCAAATGGGACAACACCCAGAGTAAAGCTTCCACTCTCCAACCACCACCACAACAACGTAAGCTTGGGTTATCTCAAGCTTACGCACCACCCATCCCAACCAGCCAAAACCCTGGAACCTATGCAGGCAAACACCCCAAGTGCAACAAATGCAACCTACGCCATGTTTTGGGACAATGTGGCTCTATCTGATGCCAACGGTGTGGCAAAGGTGGACACCTTGCCAAAGACTGCAGGGGTGAGCTGCTTGCAAAGACCCCACATCCACAACAACAACAACTTGAAGCACCGAAGGGCTGCTTCGAATGTGGGAAACCAAGGCACTTCAAGAGGGACTGCCCATACCTGAAAAACAACAATAACGGGAACAACAACAGTCTGAAGGGATGAGCCTTCGTGATCGGGGCTAAGGAGGCCCGAAACGACCCCAACCTTGCAACTGGTACGTATCTCTTAAACGATAATTATGCTTCTGTATTATTAGATACTGGTGCTGAGAGAAGCTTTATATATAAGGATTTTAGTGAGATACTGGCCATAACCCCAGCAACCCTAGAGTTTGAATATATAGTAGAGCTAGCTGATGGCAAACTAATTGTGACCAAGCACATTCTTAAAGAATGCACTTTAGAGCTAGCAGGACATAAGTTTAAGATTGACCTCATGCCAGGCTGGATTGGTTGCCTGAAAACCAGGCTGAAATCATTTTCCACGACAAGGTTGTGCGCATACCTCTCCCTGGCGGAGAAACTCTAGACATCAAAGGCGAAAGGAGTGACACTCCTCTGAACATCATCTCGTGCATGAAAGCTCACAAATGCTTATGAAAGGGATACACAGCCATTCTGGCGCTTATCATCGACAAGACCGAAGAGGAGAAAAGATTAGAAGACATCCCACTCGTATGCAACTATCCCGACGTATTTCCTGAGGATCTACCAGGACTTCCACCGCCTTGACAAGTGGAATTCCGCATAGAACTCGTGCCGGGAGCCGCACCAATCGCACGAGCACCTTATCGGCTTGCACCTTCCGAGATGCAGGAATTGTCCAATCAATTGCAGGAGTTGCTGGACAAGGGTTTCATTAGACCATGCTTCTCACCTTGGGGAGCTCCAGTACTATTTGTGAAGAAGAAGGATGGCACATTTCATATGTGCATTGACTACCTTGAGTTAAACAATGTAACGATCAAGAACCGTTACCCCTTACCTCGCATCGATGATCTGTTCGATCAACTGCAAGGATCAAGCTACTACTCTAAGATCGATCTGCGATCTGGGTACCATCAACTACGGATTCAGGAGGAAGATATCCCCAAGACTGCTTTCCGCACTCGGTATGGCCATTATGAGTTTTTGGTGATGCCATTTGGGCTGACTAATGCACCTGCAGTATTCATGGACCTCATGAATAGAGTGTGCAAACCATACCTCGACAAGTTCATCATTGTCTTCATAGATGATATTCTCATCTACTCCAAATCCTAGGAAGAACACAAAGAACATCTCCAATTGGCTGTTGAACTGCTACGACAAGAGAAGCTGTACGCTAAACCCTCAAAATGCGACTTCTGGATTCGAGAAGTCCAATTCTTGGGTCATGTTGTAAATGAACAAGGGATTCATGTGGATAAATCTAAGATAGAGGCAATCAAGAACTGGGAAGCACCAAAGACCCCAACTGAGGTGCGGCAATTCCTAGGCTTGGCAGGCTATTATCGACGATTTATCGAAGGGTTTTCAAAGATAGCTTAACCCCTTGCAGCCTTAACCCATAAGGACAAGAAGTATCTCTGGACTGACAAACAGGAGGATGCATTCCAACTTCTCAAGCAGAAGCTCTGTAGCGCACCTATCTTATCTCTTCCTGATGGAACGGATGACTTCGTAGTATATTGCGATGCCTCGATACAGGGACTCGGCTGTGTGCTGATGTAGCGAGAAAAGGTGATCGCATATGCTTCTCGACAACTGAAAGTCCACGAGAAATTCTACACCACCCACGACTTGGAACTTGGAGCCGTGGTATTTGCACTAAAGATCTGGAGACACTACCTGTATAGTACAAGGTGTACGATATACACTGATCACAAGAGTCTCCAACACATATTCGAGTAGAAGGAATTGAACATGCGACAACGTGCTGGCTCGAACTCCTAAACGACTATGAGTGTGCTATCAAGTATCACCCAGGGAAGGCCAATGTAGTGGCCGATGCCCTAAGCCGGAAGAATACCTCGAAACCTAAGAGGGTGCGAGCTTTACAACTCACCATCCATCCCAATCTCCCTGAACAGATACGCAGTGCCCAGGTGGAGGCACTTAAAGCAGAAAATCTAGCGGCAGAATCACTGAGGGGAATGGAGCAACAACTTGAAGTAAAAGCCGATGGATTACATTATTTCATGGAACGCGTCTGGGTTCCATATCACGGAAACTTACGAGACCTTGTGATGGACGAGGCTCACGAATCACGATATTCCATTCACCCTGGATCTGATAAGATGTATCATGATCTGAAGGTACTTTACTGGTGGCCACACATGAAAGCCGACATCGCCACCTACGTAGGCAAATGCTTGACTTGTGCCAAAGTCAAAGTCGAGTACCAGAAACCCTCTGGATTACTCACACAACCTGAGATCCCCATGTGGAAATGGGAACAAATATCCATGGACTTCATTACCAAATTACCTCGTACTCCTAGTGGATGTGACACTATTTGGGTAATTGTGGACCGACTGACTAAGTCAGCACATTTCCTTGCAATCAAGGAGAATGACAAGATGGAAAGGCTAGCTAGAATCTATGTCAAGGAAGTGGTCTCGCGACATGGAGTGCCAATCTCCATCATTTCTGACCGAGACGCTCGATTTACTTCAAACTTCTGGAAATCACTACAAAAGTCGCTTGGCACGCGGTTGGATATGAGTACGGCATACCACCCACAAACTGATGGCCAGAGCGAACGCACGATACAAAAACTTGAAGACATGCTACGAGCGTGCGTAGTGGACTTCGGAAATAGCTGGGAAACTCACCTATCATTAGTGGAGTTCTCCTACAACAACAGCTACCACACTAGCATCAAGGCAGCGCCTTTTGAGGCACTCTATGGCAGGAAATGCCGATCCCCTATCTGTTGGGCGGAAGTGGGCGACAGTCAGCTCACTGACCCGGAACTTGTACATGAAACAACAGAGAAAATCGTACAAATCAGAAACCGCATGGCAGCAGCTCGTGATCGTCAAAAGAGCTATGCCGACAAAAGTCGAAAGCCTTTAGAATTTCAGGTAGGAGGTAAAGTTCTTCTGAAAGTCTCACCCTGGAAAGGCTTCATACGTTTTGGCAAACGAGGCAAACTTAACCCACGGTATATTGGACCTTTCGAGATCCTGAAGAGGATTGGTCCAATGGCATACCAACTCAACCTACCAACTGAACTAGATGGAGTTCACAACGTATTTCACGTCTCAAACCTGAAGAAATGTTTATCTGATGAGACACTTGTAGTTCCACTGGATGAGATCCAGGTGGATGAACAACTACGGTTCGTGGAAGAGCCGGTAGAAATCATGGACCGTGAGGTCAAACAACTCAAACAGAGCAAGATTCCGATTGTTAAAGTCTGATGGAACTCGAAACGAGGACCTGAATTCACGTGGGAACGTGAAGATCAGATGATGCGCAAATATCCCCATCTCTTCAAACATACAACGCCGAACATCAACAACAACGAATAAATTTCGGGACGAAATTCCTTTCAACAAGGGGATGATGTGACAACCAGAAAATTTTTGGTTCTCAAACATTCTTGTTACTCAAACGCTACCAACAACAACCAAATTTCGGGACGAAATTTCTTTCAACAAGGGGATGATGTGACACCCGGCAATTTCAGGTAAATTGCGACTATTACATTCTTTACATTTCACATTCATAGTTGTTGCATTTCCTTTAATTATGTTTAATTAGTTGAGTAAAACACACACAACTGCGAAACGATAGTTCGAGGAATTATCGAATCGTACATTGCACATTGGTTTTGGAAACCAAGTGTGGCAAACACAAACACAATTGGATTGTGCAAATACATGCTGATTATGGTTAATCAAGCATGCAAACGGTTCATAGAAACGAACACGAACTATTGAAGATAATTCGAGGAATTATCAAAACACACACACGAGTCTCACGAACGTTGGTGATCAAACCTATGTGCTATTATATGATTATGTGCTAAACATGCATCATACGCTTAGGATAAACATTAGAAATCGAGTACGAGCGAAATCAAAAAACATGAAAGTGGACCCATCGTGGTACGCGACGGCCCTATGGCGAGAGGCTTCGCGGTACGCGAAGAAAACCGGGCGTCGAGACTCCCAAATCCCATCGCGATACGCGAAGATAAATTTTGGTCAGCCTTCACGGTACGCGAAGGCCATGAAGATCAAAAATTCTATTTAAACCATCCCCAATTCATTTGTTCGGTTTTTCCCTCATCTTCTTCGAGTTTCCACTTATTCTCTCGACCAAATACACTGAAACCAGGCCTCCAAGTCTCTAAAATCAGCATTGGGAGCTATCCTTTGGAGTTGGAAGCCATTGAAGCACAAGAAAGGCGTTGGGGATCATCCACAAGCGTGGAACAACCATCGAATCAATGGATCGTCATCATCAGGAGCTGTCCTAGTTGAATCAGTAGCTCTAAGGTAGTTTTACGTGCTTCTTAGTTGTTAGATCGTACATGCAAGGGCTAAAAACCCGCATGCAACTCCATTCGGTTATTGTGCTCGAATGTGTTGGTGATTTGATGAGTATTTGTTGTGGATTTACTGATTTTATAGTTTAGAAATGTTAGAATTGAGTTTTGGTTAAGTTAGGTTTAATTTGATGATGATTTGGGTAAACTTGCCATAAAAGGAAACTTTTATGTGCAAGTCTTGGATTTGTGATGATCTAGACATGTCTAGATGTTGTTAAATGTATATTGGAGTGTTTAGAAACACATTTGGATGTTTGATTTTGTCAAAAACATGGTTTTGAATAAACTTGCTAAATATGGAAACTTTTGTAAATCAAAATAGGGCTTTTGATGTTTTAAAACGTTTTGATGAACTTTGAGCATTGGAATATGCTTAGAAATGATTTCTAACATATTTGGAAACCTTGATTTGTGAAAACGAGTTTTAAAACGGATACTTTCCAATTAAGGAAACTTTATTTGGGCAAAACGGCATAAACGGTGATTTATGCGCAAACGACATGTTTTAAGGGTTTTGGCGTATTTTACAAACACATTAGAAGTGTTAACTTTATGAAATGGGATTTCATAACCATACTTTTCTAAATTGGAAACTTTCTAAAAAGGGTAACTTGTACGATTAGAGTCATAAGATACATGTAAGTGTCCTGCTCGTACTTATGACACATTGGGGGGTCATAACACGACAATCGTGTCACCAACAATTCGTCGAGTCTCACTAGTCAACGCGCACACACTCGGTTGAGCACACCGACACTTGGAGTTGTATGGGATATGTCGCACCCCGAAAAATCCCGTCCCATCCAGGGCGCGAGCAACAGACTATCAGGATCGCAGTCTCCGGTCACACAACGTTGCGAGACCTACATGCCTGATTTCATGCGTACATCCAATGACTTGGATAAAACAGTTTAGTAAAATCAGAGTTGCGGAAATAAAAGTTTAGGTTGTCAAAACATCGTTGAAATTATAAATTGCGGAAGCATAAGATTAAACAGTTTTCAAAACGAAACAGAGTATTAGTTTGCGGAAGCGATTTAAGTTGTTTAACAATACACAACAAAACAAATGATAATGTTCTCAAGACTTCCTAAGACACTACAGCTGATGCATGGGACTCCATCCTAGCATCCTATCCTTGTGCGCGTGCCTTAGCTACCTGAGAAAACATGCGAGTAAAAGGTCAACACAAAGGTTGGTTAGAGCACAGGTTTATCATAAGCAGTAAACATCCAATGTTTAAAGTAAGAGTTGCTATTTACATATCATTACAATGCAGTATCGATTGATAGCTAGTCAATACAATTATATTATATGCGGTGTCGTACCGAAGCTGACAGTTGTGCCTCCCGCCATGTCCATCACAAGACAAATGGCAAACTGTTGGTCAATATTGCACCCATTCCGACCTCCAGTCGGGTTGGCCTCCCAGGCGCGATGGGTGGGGCTTGTCAGGCCCAAATAGTACTATTCAAGATTACCACGCTAGGCGCTACGCGCTACTAACGGTTCGTGGAGTATCGCGAGGACTTTTAGTTGTGATGTGGTCCACACATATACATATAGTGATAGAGCATGTCCATATGCAAATAAAATGAGTTGTTCATAAAACAGTTTATCATGCAATATTTTCTCCCCCAAAGGTTTGAAAAGTAAAAGGGGGCCGTGAACTCACCTGATAGAGTAGTTCCGGTTGTGAGTGTGTTCGCGTCTGCGAGAGCTAGCACCTGCTAGTATGCACCTATAACCATATAGGTGTGAGTATGTGTTTTGTGGTACGTTGTATCCCATACAACTCCAAGTGTCGGTGTGCTCAACTGAGTGTGTGCGTGTTGACTAATGAGACTCGACGAATCGTTGGCGACACGATTTGTTGTGTTATGACCACCAATGTGTCATAAGTATAAGTAGGACACTTACATGCATCATATGAACCTAATCGTACAAGTTACCATTTTTAGAAAGTTTCCAATTTAGGAAAGTATGGTTATGAAATCCCATTTCTTAAAGTTAACACTTCTAATGTGTTTGTGAAATACGTTTAAACCCTTAAAACATGTCGTTTGCGCATAAATCACCGTTTATACCGTTTTGCCCAAATAAAGTTTCCTTATTTGGAAAGTATTCGTTTTAAAACTCGTTTTCACAAATCAAGGTTTCCAAATATGTTAGAAATCATTTCTAAGCATATTCCAATGTTCAAAGTTCATCAAAACGTTTTAAAACATCAAAAGCCCTATTTTTGATTTGCAAAAGTTTCCATAAATAGCAAGTTTATACAAAACCAAGTTTTTGACAAAATTAAACATCCAAATGTGTTTCTAAACACTCCAATACACATTTGACATCATCTAGACATGTCTAACGTGTCTAGATCATCATAAATCCAAGGCTTGCACATAAAAGTTTCCTTTTATGGCAACTGTACCAAAATCATTATCAAATCAAACAATAACTAAACCAAACTCAAATCTAAACAATCCTTTACTCAAATATCAGTAGACTCATATCAAATACACATCAAATCACCAACAAATTCGTGCACAATAATCATATGGAGTTGCATGTGGGTTTCTAGCCCTTGCATGTAAAACTACCTTATATGACACGATTCGAGGTAGAGCAGATTCTGGAACTCAAATGGTGGCTGAGGATGAGTTCCTAACTTGTGGGTGGCCTTCAATACTCCTCTTTGAAGCTCCAATGATTCAAGACACCCTAATGTTGAAAGGATTGCCTTCAAATGTTCTTCACAGCAGTTTAGGACAGAATCCCAGTGATTTGGGTCAAGGATTTATGAAGAATTTCGGAGGAAATGGATAGAAATCGCGTGAAGATGAATTGGGGTTGTTTAAATAAAAATTTTGATCTGCATGGCCTTCGCGTACCGCGAAGGAAGATCAGAATCCTCGCCGCGTACCGCGATGAGATTCGGGAGTCCCGACTCCCGGTTTGCGTCGCGTATCGCGAAGCCCTTCGCCAAGGAACCGTCGCGTACCGCGATGGGTCCATTTTCTTGTTTCTCGATTTCGATGATTCGATTTCGCTTGCACTTGATTCCTAACGTTTATCCTAAACGTCTAATGCATGTTTAAGCACATAAACATAAAATAACATATAAGTTTGATTGATCACCAATGTTCGTGAGACTCGTGTGTGTGTTTCGATAATTCCTCGAATTATCTTCGATAGTTTGGGTTCGTTGCTACGAACTGTTCGCATGCTTGATTAACCATAATCAACATGTATTTGCACAATCCAATTGTGTTTGTGTTTGCCACACTTGGTTTCCAAAACCAATGTGCAATGTACGATTCGATAATTCCTCGAATTATCGTTTCGCAGTTGTGTGTGTTTGACTCATCTAATTAAACATAATTAAATGAAATGCAATAAGTATGAATGTGAATTGTAAACAATGTAAGAGTCGCAATTTACCTGAAATTTTCCGGTTGTCACAAGATACAACACACCACAAAACACATACTCACACCCATATGGTTATAGGTGCCTACTAGCAGGATTGCTAGCATTCGCAGACGCGAACACATACACCGGGATTGCTGTAACAGGTGAGTTCACGACCCCTTTTTACTTTTCTACCTTTGGGGAGAAAACATTGCATGCTAAACTGTTTTACAAACAACAACTCATTTCATTTATGTATGGACATGCTTTATCATATATATATGTGTGTGTGTGGACCACATCACAACTAAAAGACCTCGCGATACTCCACGGACCGTTAGTAGCGCATAGCGCCTAGCGTGGTAATCTTGAATAGTACTATTTGGGTCTGACAAGCCCCACCCATCGCGCCTGGGAGGCCAACCCGACTGGAGGTCGGAATGGGTGCAATATTGACCAATACTTTGTCATTGTCTTGTGATGGACATGGCGGGAGGCACAACTGTCAGCTTCGGTACGACCCCGCATATAATATAATTGTATTGACTAGCTATCAATCGATACTGCATTGTAATGATATGTAAATAGCAACTCTTACTTTAAACATTGGATGTTTACTGCTTATGATAAACCTGTGCTCTCACCAACCTTTGTGTTGACCTTTTACTCGCATGTTTTCTCAGGTAGCTAAGGCACGCACTTGATGATAGGATGCTAGGATGGAGTCCCATGCATCAGCTGTAGTGTCTTAGGAAGTCTTGAGAACATTATCATTTGTTATGTTGTGTATTGTTAAACAATTTAAATCGCTTCCTCACTTTTACTTAAAGGTTGTTTTTGAAAACTGTTTTAGTTAACGTTTCCGCTATCTACGAATGTTAATATGTTTTGATAACCTACACTTAGTTCCGCAACTCTGATTTTACAAAACTGTTTTTAATCCAAGTTATTGGATGTACGTACGCAACCAGACATGTAGGTCTCGCAAGTTGTGTGACCGGAGACTGCGATCCTGCAAGATCAGCCAGCCGTCGCACGCGACAGTAACGGAGTCACTTACATCAACTTACAGCAAATTACATTAACTTACATCGACGTAACAGAGTTACTTACAATCACTTACGTCAATCTATATTTTTTTACATCAACACAATTGTAGGTTATGTTTATGTAATCTATTTATTTCTTAATTACATTGATGTAATTGTATGTTATATTGACGTAATATGTGTAATGTTTTATGTATTTTTTGTTTGTTACATTAATGTAATAATCACTTACATCAACTTATTATATTATAACAATCACTTACATTAATTTAACATCCACTTACATCAACTTTAGAATATTACAACACATACTTACATTATTTCTTGTTTAAAAAAATTGTCTATTTATTTTAAGAAATCTATAACTTTTTTTACTATATTATGTTTTTTTTTTCATTTAACACAATTTAATTACATTAAATATATAAAAAAAAATATTCAGCATTTTCATTAAATATAATTGGTATCTATTATTTATTAAAAACTAAAGGATAACCAATTAATGATGACATGACTAGGTGATTGTTAATAATGACATGGAGGAAATCACAATTACTTATATACCCTTTTGATTTAAAATAAATATTTCGTATGATTAAAAAATTGAAAAAAAAACATACTCCATTGGATCATTCATTTGTGTGGGCCCAGAAGTTCCAAAATGAGGTTAATGAGTTAACGCAATAGTATAGGGTTAACAACCGAACCATTCCCTATATATATATATATATATATATATGATAATATAGTGTACAAGATTAATGTAACAACAACTTTATTTCATAAAAAATAAATAAAAATAATAATTTAAAAAGAAAACATTAAATCTATGAAGCTTTTACAAGATTATTAAGTTATATATACTTAATAAAAAGTTTCCAAACTTAAATAAAATATTTAAACATAAAATAAAAAAATAGAAACTCCAAAGACCATAGTTGTAATTAAAGTTAAACATTCTTAGTTATAAGAAAGTCTCCAATGAATTTGCAAAGCTCACCAAACTATAAGGACTTAAATTGTAAAATTTTAAATTCCTTTTCTTCCCCCCAAATCAATCATGGCTTCGAACTCCTCTCAACCGGTTTTAGTCAAAATCCGCTAAGCGCGCATTCTAAATTTAAATTCCAAACGATTACGTGTTTTACAATCAATCTGTGGAACCAATTCCAAAAATAATTAGATCTTCATGTGTTAAGCACAGTTGTCAAACAACTAGGTAAGATCAAAATTTAAATGACTAAAATAGACAAGATTAAACAGAATTGAAAAACCATAAACCTTTGCGACATCTTTATGGAACCATACGCACCAAAAACCACATTTAATCTCTCCCAACCTTCGAATCAAACTCGCAACTTCTATTTAAACTATGGTTCAATCAATCTCTCTTAATTTGGATCCATAATTGGTATTAAGCTCCACAGTATTGATTGATTCTAAACTAGGAACGAAAGCCCTATGAAATCATGTGTAACACCCGGACCAATGGTGGACACGTCGGGATGCCACGAGGGATGAGTAGTTTGTTCACAAGCTCAAGGGCATCTAAAGTATCATCACATATCAATTAATCACAACAAAGTAATTACACAAAAATCATGTTTGTCATGTTTTGAATTATAATGATTATTCAAAAGATATAGCTAAATTAACTAAATCCTAATCTTCAATGATCCAGTTAATTGAGATAAGTCCAAGACCCTATGTGATGAGTCCAAAAGATGTAGAGCTACCCTTCTCTACTTACTTCTCTTCATTTCCTGAAACATGTAGAAAATCAATTGTCAACTACGAAGTAGTTGATGAGTAATCATAAGTTTTTCATTCTTCAAAACATTTATAAACATTCATAAAAATTATAGTTTTAGAAAATTCACATGGTAACCTGTGAGATAATCCAACTCTGTAAAACGACAAACACCACAATCACATTCATAAGTATCTATGTGTGATCAAAGACACTTCAACAACCTGTATTTATCGCGTGTTTCATATTCATAAGTATCTATGTGTGATCATCATTAAGTTTTCATATTCTTTCGACCTATAATTATTAGGCGCGCGAGTTACTTAGGTTTACTACCTAAGTTGTGAAGTTATGCTTCAAGATTTCGTAATTTCATCATAAAAGGATAGACTTAGAACTTGTTAGTTTTAATCATCTAGTATATGACGACTTTTAATAACACACCAAAGGTATACAAGTTGTAAAGGTAATAACCTTATACACCTATGTATACTTACAAGGGTATGCGTGCATGTCCATTTGAATTAACCAATATTTAGAGTTATTGAATTGTATTTAGGTTTAACAAAAATCATACTTAGGTTATTCTCATAAAATGCTCAATGTATATAAACCCATGATTTAAAACTTGTTTTTATGATGGAAAAGATGGTAATTCTCAAAACATTCATGCATGCATGATCCTTTGTTTATCCCAAATTTTGTGTATTCATCCACCCATTCCCTTGGTTCGAAGAACTTGAGTTCGACAGCCCTAGGTTCGCTGACATGGGCATAGGTTCGCTGCCCATGGATGGGTTAAGTAGCCTAGGTTCGTAGCCCTCTGGTTCGTGGCTCATAGGGTTCGGCCATGGTAAAGGTTTGTAACCATTGGGTTCGGTTTCCATGGGGTTCGGCCATCATATGGTTCAGCCATCATATGGTTTGGCCAACACACAGGTTCATTGTTAGGAGCTTCAGCCCTGCACAAGGTTTGGTCCATCTCATGTTTGTAGCCTCCCTGGTTCGTGACAATATGTGGTTCGACTGAGAGTAGGTTCGGCCTTGGTAGGGTTCGGCCCACTCAAGGTTCGGCCACCCCTTTGGGGTTCGGCTGATCTCCTTTTCACGAACCAGCAGCCCCATAGCTGTTCATCATCATCATTCTCGATCCTAGTTTGTTGCAGCTTTATCCGTGGCTTCCTCTCACTCATACTAGCTCGTTTTAGGGTTTTCAAAGTGTAGAATTCGTTTAAAGTGTAAGGATGCAAACCGGTTATTGTTAGAGTGAGAAACAAAAGTAAAACTCAAGATTTACCTACTAAACTCGATCAAAAGCTAGATTTCTTTGTGGATTCTTGATCTACTCGATTATACCAACATTTTGACACCAAGATCTTGCAAAACCATTTAGAAATGAAGAAGATATTCTAGAGAGAAGGTAGAGAGAGAGTAGGGTGACGATTTGGTGGTTTAGGGAGAGAGAGTGCTTGTGAGAAAATGAAGAAGAAGGAAAGATTGCCACCATTTATACCCAGCGTCTTTCCCTTGTGCTCGGTTTCGCTTATTTCGCGTTTAACGATCATTAAATGTTCGGTTTTCACGTAAAATATATTTTAAAACATGAAATGTTTAAATGGAGTCAATTCGTTTAACACAATGATTTTAATTAAATTCGTTTTATAAAATGATCTTGTTTATTTTCGTTTAATTATTTTTTTAAATAATGCAATTTTATTCAATTCGTTTAAGGTTGTAATTCCTAATAAACGTTCTGAATTCTTTTTCTTAAATTTAAATATCGAAGTTATTATTTCGGTTATCTCATCGAAACGCGTTACTCACGTACGAATTCGTAAAGATCGTCATCTTTCCGAATCCATAGTTCGTATCGTATTTCGATTTGACTTACGATTTATGGAATATCGTTTCAGTATATTATTACTAATAATTATATTCGTGTGAATCGTCACCCACGCGAATACATTATTAAGTTAATATTTTCTGAAATAACATTCGCGTTTAATTTATATTCGTAACCTCACCATCGCTTAATTATTTTATTACTTTGAATATTATAATTTCCCAATCCAAATCCCACTAAATAATATCACTGACACATCCATGATTGACCGAAATACGCTTATGTATAGGGCATATGTAGGAGTAGGTCGCAACCTATCCAGCCACCGTCCCACCACCATTTCGATAAACCATGACCATGTGTCCTTGACTATATTTAGTAACCAACCAATAAGTAACTCATAAACCTTTGCCATTCCAAACTAAAACCTCGGATTCTCCTCACCAAATCCTCTACACCGATATAATCATGATAAACAGAAGATGGTTTATGTATAGGGCATACGTAGAAGTTAGTCGCAATTGCTTCAGCCGCCATCCCACCACCTCTTCGATAGACCATGATTATATCCTTGCCTATCTTTGGTTATAGAAACCCATACCACTACCATTCCCAATCAATAACCCATATCATATTAATTCAATTGCAATAAACTCCCTAGTTCTGTCTAGTTATTTTCCAAACTAGATTTCCCATGGTTTATGCTCATAATTATATGTTCTCAGAATGTATACCAGTGATAATATCATCAAATAATTCCCAAAATATATTAATTCTCATAACAGGTTCTATCAATACAATTATATATGTTATGACCAGACCTGAAAAACAGTGATGTTACAGTCTCCCCTAGTTGAGGGAATTTCACCCCGAAATTCAACTTGGAGCGACCGTTGTGAATAAATGTGGATACTTAATCTTCATCCGATCATCTCGTTCCCAGGTGAATTCTGGACCACGCTTCGAATCCCATCATACTCTGACAATTGGAATTCTACTACGCCTGAGTGGTACCTGTAGATCTTGATCAGCTAAACATTTCCTTAAATTGGACACGTGAAAAGTCGGGTGTACATTACTAAGTTCAGTAGGAAGTTCCAGCTTGTAGGCAACCTTCCCGATCCGTTCAAGAATCTTAAAAGGGCCAACATAACGTGGAGCAAGCTTACCCTTCTTCCCGAATCGTACAACTCCTTTCCAAGGCAATACTTTGAGTAATACTAAATCATCAACCTGAAACCCCTGTGGCTTACGACGTTTATCCGCGTAACTTTTCGGTCGACTACGAGCAGCTAACAGATTGTCGCGAATCTGGTGAATCTTGTCAGTCGTTTCTTGAATGATCTCAGGACCAGTGATCTGTGATTCGCCGACCTCGGTCCAACAAATAGGTGACCGACATTTTCTACCATAAAGAGCTTCAAACGGCGCCATACCAATGCTCGCATGATAACTGTTGTTATACAAGAACTCGACTAATGGTAGATGGCTATCCCAGTTGCCACCGAAATCGATGACACAAGCTCTTAGCATATCTTCTAATGTCTGAATCGTTCGCTCCGTCTGTCCATCCGTTTGAGGATGATAAGCGGTGCTAAGATCCAATCTTGTTCCAAAAGTTTCATGAAGTGATTCCCAAAATCGTGCCGTGAAACGAGCATCACGATCCGATATTATGCTTAAGGGAATTCCATGTCGGCCAACAATCTCATCTACATAGATACGAGCAAGTTTCCGCATAGGGTACCTTTCGCGTATCAGTAGGAAATGTGCCGATTTAGTTAATCTATCGATTATCACCCAAATACTATCATGACCTCTTGCGGTTAGTGGGAGTTTGGTAATAAAATCCATGGATATGTTCTCCCACTTCCACATGGGTATTTCCGGTTGTACTAACAATTCCGAAGGTCGCTGGTGTTCAGCTTTGACTTTTGCACAGTTAAGGCATTTGGCCACATACTTAGCAATATCATTCTTCATTCCAGGCCACCAGTATAAGACTCTAAGGTATTGATACATCTTGTCGGCACCTGGATGGATTGAGTAACGAGACTTATGTGCTTAATCCAAAAATCATCATCCTAAGATCATCCCTATTCGGTATCCACAAGCGATTCAAATAATACATCAAACCATCATCCTTAGTTTCCAATTGTAATTCGGCCCCACAAGACATCTCATCTTGTAAGCTACCTTGAGCCAATGAGTGTTGTTGGGCTGTTAGAACATCATTATGTAGATTAGTGTGTCTCGGACACTATGGATTTGAACATGACTCTTGCGACTAAGCGCATCTGCTACTACATTCTCTTTACTAGGATGGTAACGAATTTCACAGTCATAATCATTCAACAGTTCAACCCACCTCCGTTGTCTCATATTAAGTTCGTTCTGATTAAGTATACGCTGCAAACTCTTGTGATCAGTAAAAACTACACACTTTGTGCCATAAAGATAATGTCTCCATATCTTCAAAGTAAGCACGACTGCACCAAGTTCCAAGTCATGTGTAGTGTACTTCTTCTCATGGATTTTCAACTGTCTTGATGCATATGCCACAACCTTTCCCCGTTGCATGAGAACACATCCGAGACCTAGGTTGGATGCTTCACAGTAAACCACAAAGTCATCATTTCTATCAGGCAGTGTCAAGACAGGAGCATCACAAAGTTTCTGCTTTAAGGTCTGAAATGCCTCTTCTTGCTTTGGTCCCCACTCATACAGCCTATCCTTTTGAGTTAAAGAAGTTAGAGGGACAACAATCCTGGAGAAGTTCGAAATAAACCGTCGATAGTAACCGGCAAATCCAAGAAATGATCGAATCTCCGTTGGTGTCTTCGATGTACTCCAATTCTTTACCGCTTCAAATGAAGCAATGATAGCACGAATTGTACGAGAACAGCTATCTGCTTGTGGTGTTTTAACACAACACCAGTCACATAGCTCTACAGCTTCTGGTGGGGACCATGATCATGTAGAACATAACGCTACTGGTGGCCACATAGAAACTCATAATACCACTGGTGTAACAACTAAAACAACTGCTCCTGATCCACCACAGCAAGGGTGTACTTATAAGTACTTTTCTTCCTGCAACCCTCCTACTTTCACGGGCAAAGAAGGATCGGCTGGACTCATAAGGTGGATTGAGGAGATGGAAACAAAACTGAAGATCAGCCAATGTCTGGCAGAGCATAAGGTGTCTTATGCTGCTTGTTCTATGAAGGAATCAGCTCTAACCTGGTGGAATACCCAGGCTAAAACTTTGGGCTTAGCTACAGTTGACTCGATGGGCGGGAACGATTTTAAAACTCTGATTAAGTCAGAGTACTGCCCAATCACTGAAATTCAAAAGCTCCAGGAGGAATTCTGGAATCACTCGATGATCGGTGCTAATTGTTTAGCTTATACCGATCGTTTCCATGAACTCACTTGTTTACTTCCCAATATGTTTCCTACGGAAGCAGCTTTGATTGAGAAGTATATCAAAGGTCTGGTTCCCCAGATTCGGGGAATGGTGACTGCAGCTGAACCTACAACTCTGAAACGTACAATTCTTTTGACCACTAAGCTTACCGATGAGGCGGTAAGGAGTGGTATTTTGAACACAAAAACTCAGACGGCGGTGGGCAGTAGTGATGTCGGTACATCGAATGTTTCTAAAGGTACTAAACGAAAGTGGTTTGCCAAGCCCAAAACAAAGGCTCCGGCTGAGACTAGCCAAAGCAAACCAGTTGTGAAAAACTATGGTGAGATTGTTCCTGAGAGGAAAGTTTACACTGGGCAGGCGCCCAAATGCAACAAGTGTCCATTTCATCACACAGGACCGTGTCCTGTTTGTCTGAACTGTAACCGAGTTGGACATTACGCTAAATATTGCAATTTTCCTGCTCAACCACAAAACCCAGCACCACGACAAACCACTCAAACCAACCGGTCGTGCTTCAAGTGTGGAAGTCCTGACCATCTTATGAGAAACTGTTCGAACAACAACACCAATCAAGGGAATGAAGCTAGAGGGAGAGCTTTTTAGATTGGTGCAACTGAGGCTCGGCATGTTGCTAAGATTGTCACTAGTACGTTTCTTCTTAATAATCTATACGCATCAGTTCTGTTTGACACAGGAGCAGATAAGAGTTTTATCTCTCCTGAATTTGCATCATTACTTTCATTGCCTACGGTAGATCTAGAAACTCCTTATGTCATTGAACTTGCTAATGGCAAGTTAATCAAAACTAACAGTGTCAATCAAGGATGCTCCTTGAATTTGAATGATCATCTTTTCAATATCGATTTACTTCCTATTGAGCTTGGGAGCTTTGATGTTATGGTCGGTATGGACTGGCTTTCTGATAACCAAGCGGAAGTTGTATGTCAAAACAAGGTGATCCGTATTCCATTACCAGATGGTAATGCACTAATAGTTCAAGGAGAACGAGCCGGTAGAAAACTTGGTATCATTTCTTGTATGCAAACTCAGAAACTTTTAAGGAAAGGTTGTCAGACCTTTCTAGCACATGTTTTCAAGAACGATTCTGTACAAAAACATATCGAAGATATTCCAGTAGTCAAGGATTTTCCTCAAGTTTTTCCTGAGGATATATCAGGATTACCCCTAGTGAGACAACTCGAATTTTGTATTGACTTGATTTCAGGTGCAGCACCTATAGCTAAAGCTCCTTATCGTTTAGCACCCTCAGAGATGCAAGAGCTTTCAGCTCAATTACAAGAACTGTTAGACAAAGGTTTTATCAGACCTAGTTTCTCACCCTGGGGAGCACCTATTCTTTTTGTGAAAAAGAAGGATGGTTCATTCAGGATGTGCATTGACTACAGGGAACTCAATAAACTGACAATCAAAAATCGTTATCCATTGCCACGAATAGATGATCTGTTTGATCAACTACAAGGCGCTACTTACTTTTCAAAAATCGATTTAAGATCCGGATATCATCAGCTACGGATTCATGATGATGATGTTCCTAAAACTGCTTTTAGAACTCGATACGGACATTACGAGTTTTTAGTAATGCCGTTTGGATTAACCAATGCACTTGCAGTTTTCATGGATCTGATGAATCGAGTATGTAGACCCTATCTGGATAAATTTGTGATTGTGTTTATTGATGATATTCTCATTTACTCTCGAAACCAACAAGAACATGCTCAACACTTGAAATTGATCTTAGAACTTTTGGCACATGAGAAATTATATGCCAAATTCTCCAAGTGTGAGTTTTGGTTACGGAAAGTTCAATTTCTTGGGCACGTAGTGAATGAAAACGGTATTCAAGTAGATCCCAGTAAGATCAAGGCTATGAAACAATGGGAAACACCACGAACCCCAACTGAAATACGTCAATTCTTAGGGCTGGCAGGTTATTATCGCCGATTCATCTAGAACTTTTCAAATATAGCCTTGCCATTGACCACATTGACACAGAAGAATCAACCGTTTACATGGGATTCTCAATAGGAGGAGGCATTCCAACTGTTGAAACACAAACTCTGCAACGCACCTATCTTGGCATTACCGGAAGGTACTGATAATTTCACAGTGTACTGTGATGCTTCTCGTCAAGGTCTTGAGTGTGTTTTAATGCAGAACGACAAGGTAATTGCTTATGCTTCTCGACAACTGAAAGTACATGAGAAGAACTATACCACTCATGATCTAGAACTTGATGCAGTGGTGTTTGCACTCAAGATTTGGAGACACTATCTATACGGAACAAAGTGTATTATATACACTAATCATAAAAGTCTTCAACACATTCTAGATCAGAAAATGTTGAACATGCCACAAAGGCGGTGGGTAGAACTTTTAAACGATTATGATTGTGAAATTCGTTATCACCCAGGCAAAGCAAATGTCGTAGCCGATGCCTTGAGTCGCAAGGAACGAGTCAAACCTCTACGTGTGGAAGCGTTAGGAATGACCATTCGAACCAGTCTAATTCCTCAGATTAAAGAAGCTCAGCAACAACCTTTACAAGCAACAAACTATCCTGTTGCGGATCTAAGGGGATTAGACAAGCAACTTGAAACCAAGGCTGACGGAGTGTTATATTTCAAAAGCCGAATTTGGATTCCTTTATTCGGTAACTCTAGAACAATTATCTTGGATGAGGCGCACAAATCCAGATATTCTATTCATCCAGGTGCTGATAAAATGTATAAAGATCTTAAAGATTTTTACTGGTGGCCTAGAATGAAGAACCACATGGCTGAATACGTGGATCGATGCTTAACATGTCTCAACGTTAAGGCTGAACATCAACGACCTTCTGGGTTATTGCAACAACATGAGATTCCCATGTGAAAATGGGATCAGATCTCTATGGATTTCATCACTAAACTACACAGAACATCACGCAATCATGACTCGATATGGGTTATCATTGATCTCCTTACTAAATCTGCGCATTTCTTACCCATCCGAGAAGATTACTCTATGGATCGACTCGCTAAACTCTATGTTAATGAGATTGTATCTCGACATGGAGTACCAATCTCTATCATTTCTGACATAGATAGTCGATTTATGTCACGATTTTGGCAGACTCTTCAGAATGCTCTGGGCACACAAATCAATATGAGCACAGCTTATCATCCAGAAACGGACGGGCAGACCGAATGAATGAATCAAACTCTTGAAGACATGCTCAGAAGCTGTGTGATTGATTTTGGAGGTAGCTGGGATATTCATCTTCCACTTGTTGAATTTTCATATAATAACAGCTACCATACCAGTATTCAATGCGCTCCATTCGAAGCACTGTATGGACGCAAGTGTAGATCGCCTATCTGTTGGTCAGAAGTAGGTGAAAATCAAATCATAGGCCCAGAATTCATTCAAGAAACAACTGATAAAATCGCACTCATTCAAGAACGAATTAAAGCTGCTCGTGATCGTCAAAAGAGTTATGCTGATAATTGTCGTAGACCTCTACAATTCCAAACAGGTGATCGAGTAGTGTTGAAAGTTTCACCTTGGAAGGGCATTTTCATATTTGGGAAGAGAGGTAAGCTTTCACCAAGATTTGTGGGGCCATTCAAAATTCTTGAATGAATTGGATTGGTAGCCTACAGACTTGAGTTACCTCCTGAACTCAGTAACATTCATGATGTCTTTCATGTATCAAATCTGAAAAAGTGCCTAGCGGAAGAATCATTGATAGTACCTCTCGATGAGATTCAAATCGATGAAAAACTTCAGTTCAGTGAAGAACCAGTAGAGGTGATGGATCGGGAAATGAAAGTATTGAAACGTAATCGCATAACAATCGTTAAAGTGCGATGGAATTCACAACGTGGACCTGAGTATACGTGGGAACGTGAAGATGAAATTAAAGCAATGTACCCACACCTGTTCTCATAAACGATTGTCATCAAGTAAGTCTTCGCTAAATTTCAGGACGAAATTTCTCTAACAGGAGGAGACTATGACAATTGCAGTTGAGAATTACGTCATCGATGAAATGAGCACATGTGATCGTTCTAGAAATCCACGTTGATTTGATGATTGAAATTACTACAAGCTAATAGTATGCGAGAAATGCTGAACGTGGGCGAAAACCGTGTACAAAACGGAGTTCTGGATTGTCCGGAATCGAAAAACGAAGAAAAATTTCTAAGTATTGAACTTTTGGGGTCGTCGCGGTACGCCAAGGATGGGTTAAGTGCTCTTGGTGGTACGCGAAGGACCAAAAAGATCTGATTCTTCCGGATTTCTTCGCAGTACGCGAAGCCTTTCCTTGATCCTCTTCGCGGTACGCGACGAGTAGGGCGGTGCAATGGATTAGATTTCTTCATCAGATTTTATGCAGAATCATATTTCATCTTCATTCTCGAACTTAAACACTTCACAGACGAAAAAACTCATATTTCTACCATCTAAACTCAGATTTGAAGCCCTTTGAATCTACGGATCGCATCAAGGAACGTATCTGCAAGTTCTGATCGTTGTTTTGCATTTAAAACTCCGTCAGATCAGGTAATGATTCGTTTTAACCTTCTAGTTTGATAATGATTGATTAGATCTTGATTTTGAACATAATGATATAGTTAGGATTGTTGATTATTGCCTAGATGATGGCTAGGATTAATTATAAATGAAGAACACGATGTTTTAGCGGATAAATCCTTGTTTTTATCCGTTGTAATGCCCGGTTTGCATGAAATCATACCCATGATTATAATTGTTTAAACCATTTGATTATGACAATGTAGGTGATTAGTTTGATTAATCTTTGAAATGCAAGGTTAAATCCAAGAGTTTCAAACTAATCACAATCATTAACATACTCATTGGAACGATTATCTAATGTTTATGTTAACAGTCATATTAGTATGTTAAACATGGTTATTAAACCTATTCTAATGCTACATTGTGATATCTCATGATATTTGGGTAATCAATAACAAGGATTGATCATTCCTAAGCCATTAATCTGTTTAGAAACTGTTTTAGCATTTTAATCAACAACATTAACTATTTGGTTAATCCGAGACTATTCTGATTAATCAAGACTGTCATCAACCTTGTATTAGGAATCTAATTCAATGTAGGTTCCTACATTATCATACATTGTATGATATAACATTAAATTAACTAATTACATACTTAACATCAGTTTGATGACTGTTAAGATAATGTCTTTGATATTGAACGTTCAGAAAGATCTAATTAGTGAGTTAAAACATAAATAACTCATTAAACATAACTAAATGCAGAATCACTCTATTACTATCAGTCGTGTGATATTCTGCTACTTCTAAGTTATCAGGTGAGTTTCATACAACCCCTTTTCTTTTTAATGTTTTATAAACTCCAGGGTCTTACTGTGGAACTTTTATTGAACATATGATATGTATCACTGTTATCTGCGTGACTTCATGTGATTGTTGAGAACTTGTGGATTTCATGGGATTTTTCCCGGAGAACAGAACTTTATCACAGACTTAAAAGTCCTCATTTATTGAACTGTATCTAATGAACCCATGTGGGGCCGAACAGGGAACAATGATAGTACTATCGGCTGACAACCCATTTGCTAGGAGTCTGCAACTCACCGTGCTGTGAATATTTGTTACCTGTTTTTAGAACTTCTTAATGTAGTGATAAACATTAAGACAATGAGGCAGTAAGATGTTACCGACGGGTAGTATCTTATAGAACAAGAACAAGAACGTCCGAAAGGAACTAGATACGGGTCCCATGATTATCTGGTACTGAACATTTTTTGAACTTGTAGATCATATCGTATTGTTGAACATGAACTTTACGAACTCACCAGCTTTGTGCTGACGTTTTAAATCTAAACATTTTTGCAGGGAGACAGTGACCCATCGGGTGAGGCAACACTCTAAACGTTTGTAATGAAATAAGTTAGTCATGTAATAAACTTAGTTTGTAAACTGTACTGTTGATTTTAATAATGATCCTTGTAATATATCTACTTTAAGTTAATCTGTGTGCTATGACATCGGATCAAGTAAGTCACACCTCATCTCTGAGTCATCACCACTATGCTTCCGCAACCAACTCAGAGTGACAAACGACATCATCTTAGGTGAGGAGTGGTGGGGGTGTGACACTCGGGCACTGGTTTCTGAAATGACCCACATCACCGCACTCATAGCAGGCTCTCGCCTGTGCAGGTACTTGGCGAATGGGTACAGCTTGAATTGGTTGTGCATGCGGAGCAGGCAGTGCAAGCGGTGCATGTTGCATCCTTTGGGCTTGCGGTGCACTCCGGCTCACATTAGCAAAATGACCATACTTACCGCAGTTGTTACATGCGCGACATGGTAAGTTAGGTGCATGATGATATCTGCAGGTATTACATTGCGGATTGGCTCCAAAGTTCCTGGTGTTGAAATTATTGGAGGACTATTGAGTAGCAGGAGTAGTAACAGCATAACTCCTGGTCTTCCGCTTCCTGTTGCTGCTTTTGGATGAACTAGCTGCCTTAGTCTTGACTTCAGTTTTAGTTTCCTTTGCAGCAGTCTTCGTTTCAGTCTTCTTTGTTCCCTTCCGAGTAAGTGTTCCAGCTTTCACATGATTATTAGTAAGTGTAGCAGATAGGCGGATTGCAGCTTCTAATGTGGTAGGGTTGCTACCAAAGACAGTGTCTTGTATCTGCATGGGTAGACCGCCTATATATTTCACAATAGCTCTCTCCAATGGTGTAAGCAGATGAGGTACGAATAGACTCAGCTCATGAAAGCGAGAATTATATATTACATTCTCACCGCTGTCTTGCTTGAGTTCCCAGAACTCATCTTCCAGTTTCCTCATCTCACTGTGAGGACAGAACTCTGTGGTCATCAGAGTTTTGACTTCAGTCCAAGTCAATGATATGGCTGCATCAACTCCCCTAGTTCGCTTTTCGCCATTCCACCAAGTTAGTGCTCTCTTTTGGAAAACACTGGTGGCAGAGCGCACCTTCAAGTTCTCAGGGCAATCACTATTGATGAAGGTGTTTTCGATACTCTCAAACCACTGCAACAGACCAGTGGCTTCCTCAAAACCCGTGAATTTTGCTGGGTTACGGGAGTTAAAATGCTTAAATGTGAAAACTGGTGGGTTTGCACCACCCCTGTTTTGGTTGAGAGTTTGGTTGGCTTGATTCAGTTGAGTCACCAAACCAGATATAAGATTTTCTAACTCTTGTATGCCACCATTGGCATTACTATTGTTAGAATCCC
The DNA here is from genome assembly GCA_009363875.1 of Mikania micrantha. Lineage (NCBI taxonomy): Eukaryota > Viridiplantae > Streptophyta > Magnoliopsida > Asterales > Asteraceae > Mikania > Mikania micrantha. The sequence continues at coordinate 41,976,493 of CM018686.1, forward strand.
CATTGTTGGTGTTTGTATCATCTTCGTTGTGATGGCGCGGCAACATGTTTCTGAGGATGTTAGAAACATGTTACTACCATTTACAACGTAAGTCATATAAACTATGGTCAAATGAGTTCATTACAACAGTTAGGATTTCATATAGTAACTATATTTTTCTCCTATCTGTCATTAAACCCATAATTAAGCAGTAATTTCTTAATATTACACTAGAGCATCCTAATTGGTCATATCTAGTATTAACTAAATATTCCTAAGTTTCAAACATTTTCCACCCTATACTAACAATGACAACCTCCCAATGTAGTGCAACAAGCTTATATATAGGGCATACGTAGACTTGATCGCAGTCGCATCATCCGCCGTCCCACCACCGTTGCAATGCACCATGATTATGCCCTTGTTAGAATTTAGGGTGTTAATATGTTTTTCCGAAGCGTTCCACTTCACAGCCTTATCCTTTGCGGGATAATTATGAGTGAAGTGTGTTCAAGTACTTCTGACATATAGGTTTGCCTAATGTCTGAGTTCACCTGACAATAGGTTCGCCTATTTTCTAAGTTCACCTAATGTCTACGTTCACCTGACATTTAAGCTCCCCTAATGTCTAAGTTTACTATATGTTCACATAATCATCAAGTGTTCATACCATCACTAAGTGTTAGTATCATCACTAAGCGTTCATATTGCCACTAAGTCTTCATATCAGCGTTAAGTGTTCGTTCGTCACTAAGTGTCCATATCATTTCTCAAGTCTATCCAATAAGCGTATTCATAAATGAGTATATATGTGTGTCCATTAAATGAGATCATCCAATGTGTCAATCCAAACCAAATTCAACCAACATTCCAACAACCGCAACTTTCCAACATTTCCTAATAATATCCTAAGTTCCTGACACTGACAGACCCCCAATATACTACAAATGGTATATGTATAGGGCATACGTAAGAGTAGGTTGCAACCTCCCCAACCGCCGTCTCACCACCTTTGTAGTACACTACGAATGTGTCCTTGTCTGGTGATCAAAGATCAAACAAGTAATTCCTAAACAAGTATTTTCCTAGACAAGTATTTTCCCAAATAGGTAGTTCCCTTATTCCTCAATACTGACATCCACCCGATGTACTGTAAATGGTATATGTATAGGGCATATGTAGAAGCCAGTCGCAACTGCTTCAGCCACAAGCCCACCACCTTTACAATACACCACGAGTATGTCCTTATCAAGTCATCAGGGCACAATCAAATAATCAGCAAGTAACATATGTAAATCACATATATATCAGGAGTTCAGTTAACATGTAATAAACACATAAGCATGAAATCCTGAATATAATAACTAGTGTATGAAATAGTTCATACTAGGGTATCCTACGGTTATAGACTAGGTCAACCATTTCTAGTAACCTAATTCCCTATAACACAGGCTCTGATACCAATCTGTAACACCCCGACCGACGGCGGAAACGTCGGGATGCCACGAGGGATGTGTAGATTGTTCACAAGCTCATGGGCATCTAAAGTATCATCACATATCAATTAATCACAACAAAGTAATTACACAAAAATCATGTTTGTCATGTTTTGAATTACAATGATTACTCAAAAGATATAGCTAAATTAACTAAATCCATATCTTCAATGATCCAGTTAATTGAGCTAAGTCCAAGACCCTATGTGATGAGTCCAAAAGATGTAGAGCTACCCTTCTCTACTTACTTCTCTTCATTTCCTGAAACATGTAGAAAATCAAGTGTCAACTACGAAGTAGTTGGTGAGTAATCATAAGTTTTTCATTCTTCAAAACATTTATAAACATTCATAAAAATTATAGTTTCAGAAAATTCACATGGTAACCTGTGAGATAATCCAACTCTGTAAAACGACAAACACCGCAATCACATAATCCAAGTAATCACAATTATTCATTCAAGTTTAGTCAATCAAACACAACCAAACACATCAATTAGATAAATCAAGAGAAAATCCACATTCATCATCAACAATCATCATTCATCATAATTATCTCAATATAATGTACCGCGGAGGACCTTAGTCAACTTAACCAACGGTAAATGGAATCATCGCGGAGGACCGAAGACAACTCGATCAACGGCATTCCCAATAATCATAAGTGTCAATACAGTGCACTGCGGAGGACCTTAGTCAACTCAACCAACAGTGGAATCACCGAGGAGGACTGAAGTCAACTCAACAATAGTAATTCAGTCATTGCGGAGGACCGAAGTCAACTCAACCAACAAGGACTCACGGAGTTGTGATAATCAATGTCAATCTCTAATCAATAATAATTCAATAATATGAATATCATATTGATAATCCAGGTGTCACCCATGTGTTATCAAAATAATATTTATCTGGTATATACGTTCCACCTCCGACTTTAAAAAGAAAACGATTTAAAAGGAGGTTATGAGAACTCACCTGAATTCCTTAGATTCAGTGTTTTTGCAAAATGCGCGCTCGCGTATGTGAAATCAAAGATACTTCAACAACCTGTATTTATCGCGTGTTTAATATTCATAAGTATCTATGTGTGATCATCATTAAGTTTTCATATTCGTTCGCCCTTTAATTATTATGTGCGCGAGTTACTTAGGTTTACTACCTAAGTTGTGAAGTTATGCTTCAAGATTTCCTAATTTCATCATAAAAGGATAGATTTAGAACTTGTTAGTTTTAATCATGTAGTATATGATGACTTTTAATAACACACCAAAGGTATACAAGTTGTAAAGGTAATAACCTTATACACCTATGTATACTTACAAGGGTATGCATGCATGTCCATTTGAATTAACCAATATTTAGAGTTATTGAATTGTATTTAGGTTTAAAACTTGTTTTTATGATGGAAAAGATGGTAATTCTCAAAACATTCATGCATGCATGATCCTTTGTTTATCCCAAATTTTGTGTATTCATCCACCCATTCCCTTGGTTCGAAGAACTTGAGTTCGACAGCCCTAGGTTCGCTGACATGGGCATAGGTTCGCTGCCCATGGATGGGTTAAGTAGCCTAGGTTCATAGCCCTCTGGTTCGTGGCTCATAGGGTTCGGCCATGGTAAAGGTTTGTAACCATTGGGTGCGGTTTCCATGGGGTTCGGCCATCATATGGTTCGGCCAACACACAGGTTCGTTGTTAGGAGCTTCGGCCCTACACAAGGTTCGGTCCATCTCATGTTTGTAGCCTCCCTGGTTCGTGGCAATATGTGGTTCGGCTGAGAGTAGGTTCGGCCTTGGTAAGGTTCGGCCCACTCAAGGTTCGGCCACCCCTTTGGGGTTCGGCTGATCTCCTTTTCACGAACCAGCAGCCCCATAGCTGTTCATCATCATCATTCTCAATCCTAGTTTGTTGCAGGTTCATCCATGGATTCCTCTCACTCATACTAGCTCGTTTTAGGGTTTTCAAAGTGTAGAATTCGTTTAAAGTGTAAGGATGCAAACCGGTTATTGTTAGAGTGAGAAACAAAAGTAAAACTCGAGATTTACCTACTAAACTCGATCAAAAGCTAGATTTCTTCGTGGATTCTTGATCTACTCGATTATACCAACATTTTGACACCAAGATCTTGCAAAACGATTGAGAAATGAAGAAGATATTCTAGAGAGAAGGTAGAGAGAGTAGGGTGACGGTTTTGGTGGTTTAGGGAGAGAGAGAGTGCTTGTGAGAAAATGAAGAAGAAGGAAGGATTGCCACCATTTATACCCTGCGTCTTTCCCTTGTGCTCGGTTTCGCTTATTTCGCGTTTAACGATCATTAAATGTTCGGTTTTCACGTAAAATATATTTTAAAACATGAAATGTTTAAATGGAGTCAATTCGTTTAACACAATGATTTTAATTAAATTCGTTTTATAAAATGATCTTGTTTATTTCCGTTTAATTATTTATTTAAATAATACAATTTTATTCAATTCGTTTAAGGTTGTAATTCCTAATAAACGTTCTGAATTCTTTTTCTTAAATTTAAATATCGAAGTTATTATTTCGGTTATCTCATCGAAACGCGTTACTCGCGTACGAATTCGTAAAGATCGTCATCTTTCCGAATCCATAGTTCGTATCGTATTTCGATTCGACTTAAGATTTATGGAATATCGTTTCAGTATATTATTCATAATAATCATATTCGTGTGAATCGTCACCCACGCGAATACATTATTAAGTTAATATTTTCTGAAATAACATTCGCGTTTAATTTATATTCGTAACCTCACAATCACTTAATTATTTTATTACTTTGAATATTATAATTTCCCAATCCAAATCCCACTAAATCATATCACTGACACATCCATGATAGACCGAAATAAGCTTATGTATAGGGCATATGTAGGAGTAGGTCGCAACCTATCCAACCACCGTCCCACCACCATTTCTATAAACCATGACCATGTGTCATTTACTATATTTAGTAACCAACCAATAACCAACTCATAAACCTTTGCCATTCCAAACTAAAACCTCGGATTCTCCTCACCAAATCCTCAACACTGATATAATCATGATAAACCGAAGATGGTTTATGTATAGGGCATACGTAGAAGTCTGTCACAACTGCTTCAGCCGCCATCCCACCACCTCTTCGATAGACCATGATTATATCCTTGCCTATCTTTGGTTATAGAATCCCATACCACTACTATTCCCAATCAATAACCCATATCATATTAATTCAATTGCAATAAACTCCCTGGTTCTGTCTAGTTATTTTCCAAACTAGATTTCCCATGGTTTATGCTCATAATTATATGTTCTCAGAATGTATACCAGTGATAATATCAACAAATAAATCCCAAAATATATTAATTCTCATAACAGGTTCTATCAATACAATTATATATGCAATAAACTCACAGGTTTCATCTAATCTCTATTTCATTACTGATTTCATGTTCATCTCTAAATCTGAATCAAATGAATCGATCCAACATTTTGTATTATTGTTTTTCTGAAATTTGGGGTTTATCGAATACAAAGCACAAAACCAATTCGGAATGGATGCCATCAGCGTATCCCACCACATAGCTTAGCAGTAAGGCACGTGTGCGAGAGAGTGGGCGTAGGCTCGGAAACTCGTTCAGTGCGGGTTAACCTAGGTTTTGGCAATTTCATCCTCTTTCCAGCCAAATTTTTATAAAAAAAAACTTGAAAAATCCTAAAATTAAATTTTTAATAAAATAATAAAACTTAGTTAATTTCAGAAAATCATTTGGATTATTTTAAGATTTGGAAGATAATTGTTTATAAAAACAAATTTATATATTATTTGATAATCTTATAATTTAAATACAATCATTTTAATTTAGTAAAAAAAATGCTATCATAGGGTTTTGAAACTTAAGTAAAAATTCAGAAATATATTCATATATTTATTTTCTAAATCTTAAAAAATTAAACAAAATATTATTAAACAAAAATATTTAATTTCTAAAAATCATATGAAAATCGTATTTGTCCCGACGACATGGCGTTGGTACAGGTCCTATCTGAAAATTTTCACTTTTACCCTATCCCAATGACTTCTGGTTGGTATAGGTTGATCTTTCCAAATTTTTAAGCTTCTATCCCCACCATTTGTTGTCGGTATAGGTTCACATTTAAAAAATTAAAAAAAAAAAATATTTTTCTACACTGCATGTCGTCAGGATAGAATCTTTTTTGAACTTTTGGAGGATGGTTTTCGCCAACCACGTATCGTCAGGACTAGTCAATCTATACCGACGAGAATTATCCCGTCGGGAAAAGTCTTGTTTTTTCTGTCGGGATAGGTCCTTCCTGTTGTGAGGTTTCTTATATTAACAACATAATAACCTAGTATGTATGCACTGTTTTCCCACCGTATGGGTATCGAATCCATCCCTAACTTTAGCCAAACCTTACTGCTCATGAGCTTGCTCTAGCATCCATCCCTAAATCTGCTCTTGCATCCAACCCACATCGAAAAAGGGTCCCGCAAGTGGCAAGTTCAAAATTAAGAACGATTATAGTCTCTCTAGAAAGTTATGAGTAAGAAACTCAAGGATCTTGTCAATTTCACAATAAAACTTCTTTTTTTGATAATAAAACTTCTCTTTTTGATAAGAGTGTAAACGAGCCGAGCCGATCCCGAGCTCGTTAAGGCTAGAGCTCGGCTCGTTAGAAAATTTTTAGGCTCGGCTCGGTCGTTTAGATTTTATTTATTTAATTTATTTACTTTAATTACTAATTTAATTATATTTATAATTACATTTTCTAAATTTAACATATAATCTTTGATTTAAATATATTTATCATAATTTTATACATAAAAATAATTAATTTTATAAACAAACACTTAATATAATAAATAAAAATTATATATTCAAAAAGCTCGTTAAGGCTCGCGAGCCAGCTCGAGCTCGATATGTAAAGCTCGAGCTTGGGCTTGATAACTAAACGAGCCATATTTTTGGGCTTGAGCTCAGGCTCGATAACTAAACGAGCCATATTTTTAGGCTCGAGCTTGGGCTCGGGCTCGGGCTCGGGCTCGTTAAGGCTCGGCTTGTTCGAGCTTTTTACCGATCCAATCCCGAGTATTTCACGAGCTGCCTTGGTTCGTTTACACCCATACTTACAAGTCCAATTCTCATTGCGTTCTCACACATGTTAATGGTTTCTCCAAACCTACGTGTTTTGAGATATGGTTTGTACATTACTCTCATAGATCCGAAATGCCCCTTCTTAATCTTTGATCGAAAGAAGTCAAGTTATTTCATTATACGTACAAAACCTAGCTCAATTCATAGTATCACATAGGAGTGTCTATAAACCGACCGAACAGTCTAAACCGGACAAAAACGAAGACAAATGGTAGGTTTGGTTGGTTTTAAAACTTGATTGTGCGGTTTGTGTTTTGAATATTCTAAAAACAGTGTGGTTTGGCACGGTTTACACTTTGCATTTTTTTCTAAACCGTATAAACCGTACCAAACGTGTGTGTAAATTATTTAAGAACTTAAGTGCATATTTTCATTTACCTTGCCCTTTTAGTATCCATTGTCTTTGTTCATGACGTACATGTTGTATAAAAAGAAAAAGGAAAACGATAATATTATTGATTTAGAAGATGATTTTCAAACAAAGTTCGTTTATCACTCTTTTTAGACTAGTTTCGTTATTTTGTTAATGACTAGGTTTAATTATAGTTTCCGGCTTTTGAAATTTGAATTTGAAATGGATTATGGTCTTTTGCTTCATTAGATTAATCGTTCTCTATTGCATTTTTTTAAAACCGTAAAACCATAAATACCGGTCGGTTTGGTTTTTACAACTTATGTGGTTGGTTTGGTTTATCATATTTTGAAACCACAATTAGTAATTTGGTTTAGAAATTTTAGCAAAACCACCCACACCACACCACAGACATCCCTAGTATCACATTTTCTTAACAATATATGACTATCATAAAGGAGAAGAACTCATATTCATTTAATATTCAATTAAAATCATGCAATATCCTATAAGAATCAACATGCTACATGTACTCACACTTAAATTCATATTAATTTCTTAATATTATGATGGTTAGTATTCTCTTATATTCAACGTGTTGTTAAATCTATTGTATAATACACTAATGTGTTCCTACTTTAGCAAAGAGTCACAATCGTCCACACCAAAAATCGTTTGAATGTATAAATTTGAGTGAGTGTTGAATAGAAATCCATATGGATCATCATGAATCTTGAATTAGACAACATTGAAACGTTTATTTATCTGAGATTCAACTAAATACTGAATTTGTCCTGGAGAAATTTTTTTGAGTTCTAGAATCATTTGAATTTTTCTAGAAAACTATAATCAACACTCAAACTCCTATCACTTTCGTCCACAATTTCGTCCTCTAAACACCATATTTATCTAAAGAACAATTCCAACCTAAAATTCCCAAAAATTTTAAATTTAATGCGATCTTCAGTTCTGATATGACAAAATTAAACCTAAACCCAATCTAAACCTTCCTTGATCATGTTAGTTGTTTTAATGTGTGGAATTGAGAGAATTTGGGCTATCTTAATCAAAAGTTTCAAAGCATTAACAAACGAGCACCAATGGCTCGACACCATTTTGTAGTATCAAATCATGTAGGATGTATATCTATTTGGCAAGCTACACGCAATTTGGTGGCAGCAACAACAAATTTATGCCAAACTACAACGAATAGATCAACAAGTGATGAGATATATAGGAAACCCAAAAATAGAACTGGCAAGATGGACGGGTTGGGTGACGGGTCAAAATGTATACGGGTCAGGATGGATTCGGATCAAGAGGGGCCATTTTAGAAAAATGACCATTTTAGTTTGGGTTAGAACGGGCTTTCTTACAAAAAAAAAAAAAAAAAAGACACGGGTCAAAACGGACCGTGCTAAAAAATTACCCAACTAATGCAAAAAGTGTAAAAAAAAATATTAACATTTAATATTAAATAGGGTTAGAACGGGTTTTCTTTAAAAAAAAACACGGGTCAAAACGGGCCGTGCTAAAAGATGACCCAAGTAATGCCAAAAACGTAAAAAAAATTAATATTTAATATTTAATATTTAATAATATTTATAAACACACACTGACACACAAAGAACTTTATCATATGATAACATAATCTAAATAGTCAACCTTTAATTCCAATCCTGAACTCATGTTTTAAATTCTAAAAAAATACGTGGTTCACGTTAAAGTTTAATAAAAAAAATATGTTTTGAATAAAAAAAATAAACTTTAATATATAAGCGAGAAACCTAATTGCTCTTAGCCATATACCAAAAATCATAGAATATTAAGGTATGTCATCTGAGAAAATTAGAAACCTCGTGTACAAGATGAGAGCTTGGTGGAGAGAAACTCTAAATCAAATGGATGAACTTTGAAGCTATTCCAATGGCTAGCAAGAAGCCAAAAAACCAAAATTGCCATTGCTTTTTAACATGTAGAAACCAAAAGAGACAGTGAAATAATGGAGGTATAGGGTTCAAAGCTTATCCTCGTGACGGTGGCCTAGCGGTAAGGTGGTGGGAATCCATAATGAAGGTCTAGGGTTCAAAGTTTGGCATCACCAAATTTTCCCTATGTCACGCGACTTACCTCCCACATGTTGGCTGTGGAACCGGTTGGTGAGGGGCGCCTAATGGTGGCGTTCACATTTTTTAAAATGACCCAAAGCTAAAGGCATGGCTGATTTTGCAAGGACTGCCCACAAGCCATAATTTAGTCAATTTTAGTGTGTGTTTGTGTGTGTAATCAATGTAGAAATTAACATGTAATCATAAAAAATTCACTTTCTGTATTGCATAAACAAGATTACAGGATTTTTATTACAATCACACTAATTATCTTATATATCTCTCTCAAAGGTGTAGCTAGAAATTGAATATTTAAGCTAGATATTTGTAGTCGGACCACATTTATGTGAATCATCATAAAGATGAATGTACAAATCCAGGTCGTAACAAATATTTCTTTCATTTTCAATTTCTAAAATGTTTTACATGTCACATCCTAAATCTAGACTATATACATGTTTGCATGATATTTTTCATTTTTGTTTTGATCTTTATTTCATTTCTAGAAAGACACAATCAATGTGTGTTGGATTTTCCTCATGCACCATCTTGTCTACCATACACTTCCACCATGCTTTCTCTCTCCTTTTTAAAAAATAAGTCTTATTTTATACTCTCTAAAATCAAAGGGTCTTACAATGTTAAAGTAAATTGACTAAGTTTTTTTTATTGTAACAGATTCTTTTTAAGTCTTAAATTTGATTAGAATTTTTATAAACAGTCAAAAAAAAGTTACAAGTTTTATACTCGTTTTGGACCTTCAAAAGACTTGAGGCAACCCCTCTTTGCTTCATATTCAATTATATGTACTTTTTTATAAATATTTAAATATTTTAACAATAATCAGGATAAATAAAACATATATAAATATTTATAAGTATTTAATTATTATTTTTTCTTAGTTCGACTTAAATTTAACAATTTTAAAACTTTGTTATTAACTCGTGAATTTGTTTTCTTCACAATTACATCTTATTTTAAGTTAATTAGAAAAAAATTTTCAATTATTATTAATGAAAAATCATATATGTTTCATTTGCCACCATTAATTTTAAAATTTAAACAATTAAAAAAAGTTATATAGGATTAAAACACCAAAGAGAGTTGAGTGACTTTAGAAAAAATAAATAAATAAACTTTGAGTGACTTTAATGAAACACTAGAAAACTAGATTACTATTAGGTGACATATTCCTTTTTTTTAAATATAGATTATGTGATGAGAAATAAGTTCATAGGTTAACTTTTTAAACTTTGGTTATCAGAATATACAATCTTTATACACACTTGCATTTAATGATGGGTTTTGTACAAAAGACATATATTGTTGGAACTAATCTAGATCATTCTATATATTAATATTGCTATATTCATCTGCCTCACATACATCAAAAAAACTTTTCTTCTAGGATTTGACTAATTGCTTTAGTACCAAAATATTCAATATCCAAGACAAAGAAACATGTTCATGAGTGGTTAATCCGCATTCAATTTCAAATCTAAATCTCAAGTAAAGCACACAAGATAAGAAGATATTGAAGGCTCCTCATCCTCTTTTCACACACTACAACTTGTATTAGGGTGATCACTTCCGTGAAAGTGAGAAGTGAGTGCTTATCTCTGCTACTATAATTTAAAAAATAAAAAAACAAAAAACCTTGTCACCTGTTACCTTACTTTCATAAACTTCAAATTGGTTTTTGGACTTTATTTATATCAGATAAGAATTGTTCCATCAGCAAAGCTTGTTAAAACAAAAAAGTAAATCTTTATTATTATGTATGACAAAATGAGCAGATGGATTGGGTTAGGTAACGGATTAGAACGGGTGCGGGTCAAGATGTGTGTGGTATCACAACCTGACCAACGGCGGAATATATTGGGGTGCGAGCTCGATTGTTCATTAGCTCATGGTGTGTCACGCCCCGACCGACGGCGGAATACGTCAGGGGCAAGTTTGATTGCTCATCACTCATTGTGCTACGTTGTAAGTTTCAATATTTAAACATCTCATTAAATCACACATAAGATTCATCACAACATTAAAAAAAACATAACATTCCATTTGACATTACATAACAAAATCCAAAATAAATAAATGTTTAATAATTTTTATCTAGGTCCAAGTATCCTAAATGTGTATTTATCCAAGCAATCTAATCTTTTATACATGTAAAATAATATTTGATCAACTATTTGCATAGTTGGTGAGAATCTCATACAATTGATATATAGATATATAAAATAAGATGCAACAATAGTCTAATAAGAACTGATCTAAATATATATATATATACTCCACAATGTTTGATGATGTAATTTGGCAATTTCACACTTCAAACATAACGACACAAAGTCACTAAAGAAATGCTACTAGTAATACTAAATGTTTTTGGCAATTTCACCTTCAATATAAACAATGACATAAGTCATGTTAAAAAAAGGCTACCATTACTAATGTATTGTATATAATTATCCCCATAGTAATAACACACTGATATACAAACAAGTAGGCAACACGTAACATTCAAATTTAATTCTATCTTAAACTAAAGTATTGCATCTTTGTATTTGTTTATGACTCAAGAATAACATGTTTGATAAGATATGTGTAACATCCCAAAAGTTACAAAAATGTAAAGAGGAAGTATAAGAAACTCACTTGTCAAAGCTTGTCTAAAAGATGTTCTTGAATATAGGTAAGAGTTAGTGAAGTCACAATTTACCGTATATAAGTTCTAAAGTTCAAACAAAATCTTGAAAAAAATAAGTCATTCGTAATGGATCATTCTAAAAGACATAATGTTTCTCAAACCCTAAATTTGGAAGTCCTAATTCCCATTTTATAATGTTGTATAAATATAGAGAAAAGATCTTTAAATGTTTGATGTGAATATGATTTTAATAATATTTTATTTGGAATACAATATTAACGTAAAACTTATAATTCAATTTCTTGAATTATATATAAATTTTATCATGTTTTAACCGTTGAAAATTAATGTAATAATATCTACTTAAGTCAATTTAAGTAAAATGGTATGTTAAGGTTTATGAATAAATTCAGAATATTCATTAAAATCTTCTAACAAAAAATTTATATAAAGGTGTATATATATACACTTATATAGATTTATAGTCTCATAAATTAAAAGAAACTAATATCACTGAGTTTTATTATATAAATAAAACTGATTTTTATAACTTCAGAATATCCAAAATAATTTTTCTGATTATTTTCAATACTTTATAAATAATCTTTACATTTTTAAAGTTTATTTAAACAACTAAATATTAACTTTAGGAAAATAATAACCCAAAAATTATTATAAAATTTCCAGATTGATAATAAACATACTATATAATTTCTATGAATATTTCAGAATTTTTATAGTGTTTTACTATTTTAAAACTATTTAAACTATTTAAATACAATTTAAATAGAAAATAATAAAAATATATCCTTAAAAATTCCAGAGTTTTTACAAAATGTTAAAGATATGGTTTTAGAATTTATATAATTTTTTTTAGAATTTTTGGACTTAAATTAATGCTTGAAATAATTAAAATGAATGTAATAAAAAAATGGTAAATAAATCGTTTGTGCTGGGTTTTGAGCTTGGATCAACCGGCTTCACAACCTAGACCCTAACCGCTAGGCTGCATTGCATTGTCTGATCAGAATCCATACTCTAAAAAAAGACAAAGAAAATGAAAATGCCTAACCTAAGCTATGACACAAAAAACAATCCTAGACTTAGACTTGGCCTAAAACACCTAGTTAAAATCGGAAATCTTAAACTAGACCGCTACGTATGCAAGCGTACCTATCGATGACAGTATAGCTTGTGGAAGACTGGATATCGAACCCTAAGGACACTAGTTAACAAAAACTAACCTAGAATGTGAACAAATATAATAAAAGAGGGGGGGATTTTGATGCAACTTCTAAAAACCTAATGAAAACTTAGCTAACTAAATAACTAAAACTGGAGACTGAAATTGAGAAATCTAAACTAGAACTAACAGAAACTGGAAAGACTAACTGAAACTAAGATTGGAACTGTGAATGGGATAACTAACTCCAAAAGGAAAATCTGGTCTACATAGGCTGAGAATTAAAAGTGTGATAAGTGATGAATTGGATTGACTTGTGAATGATGGAAACTAGAATCTTAATAGAAAAACTTAGAATGACCTAATGGATCCCAGATCAAAGTACTGGGTGTCACCAATTGAAATTCTAAGAATGTAATGTATGCACTAGTCTACCGGGTCACCTTCCGGATTTTCCCAATGTGCTATTGCACTCAAACAGGTGGATCATCTCTCGTATTTTTCCACCCGCGTGTATCCTAAGACACTAGAGAGTTGTAAAGTTCACTACTTTCACACGGATTGACACAAACACTAAGGAGATCTATGACAACGCCCTCCCAGGTCGTTTAACCCAAATAACCATAGTGAAAATAGACCAACCGACTAACCTATCAGCTCCGGATTTCTAGGCTAGGTAACACATAAGAATAACAATCCTCAATGTCAAATCCTATGAAAAGCGATCACCAATCCATAATCTAGCCTAAAACACAAGGTAATAAGCCTAACATGCAATCTAATGATAGAAAGACATTTCTAGACACATGTGGATCTAACAATCATCAAGAATCATCATTCAAACATGCAAAATTCATCAAAGATCAACAATACAACTGGATACAAAGCATATGATCATCAATAAAACAAAAATAAAGTCGAAATAATCATAAAAATCACAACTTTATCATCTCTTCAACCTAGGCATAACCAAAGATATAGCCAATAATCATCATAACAGTACCAAAACAAAAGTAAAGAAAGATGGTCTGATAACATACTAAGCTACTGATTACAAGATAAAAATAAAGAAAAAAGACAATTACTTAAGCTCTTCCTTGATTCTTCACTTCAAACTCCCAAATCAAGCCTCAAACATCCAGGGTTTAGCTCCAGCAGCCCCAGGGCGATATTAGGGTTCTAAAGTGCAGGAAGTCCTCTAATTGGCTTAAATCGCTTCCAATTTATAGAGTAGCATGAAACTAGGCTTTAGGGCTATTTTGGTGTGGGGCGCACCGCCTGGTACAGGTGTGTGAGATTGGTTGTGTGCGCGAGACAATTTAGCCAGGCGGCTGAGACTGACAGGTGCATCACCTGCGCCATGCCTCCTGACTGGGCGATGCGCACGGAAATTAGGGTTTCGTTAGGGAATGTTTCTAGGCGCATAAACTGGAATGGAAGCCTGTGTCACCCCCACCTCTCATAACCTGATGATGATGTCGCTGTGAAAAGGTTGCGGAAGTATAGTGGTGATGTCTCATAGATGAGGTGTGACTTACTTGATCCGATATCACAATACACAGATTAACTTATAGCAAATACATTACATGGGTTTCGTAATCACAACCAAAATTACAGTTTACAAACTGAGTTTATTACACAATTAACTTATTTAATTAAAAGTGCTCAAAAGTTCAGCCTCACCGATGGTCACTGTCTCCCTGTAAAAGTTTTAAGTTTATAAAGGTTAGCACAAAGCTGGTGAGTTCATAATGTTCAAGTTAAACCACATGATATGATATGCAAGTTCTCAATATATACAGTTCTAGATAACCATGGGACCCATATCCTATTCCTTTCGAACTACTCCGTTCTGTTATATAAGATACTACCCGTCGGTAACATTTTAATGCCTCATTATTCTTAATGTCTATCACAACATTAAGAAGTTCTAAAACATAGGTAATGATGTGTTGTAAAAC